>VXAX01002331.1:101890-213232 GCA_013399835.1 Leptocoma aspasia | reverse complement strand
TTTTAATTTATATTACTTATATTTAATGTGGGTGCTACAGCCACTGAGCAGCTCTCAAACATCAGCGAAATTCAATTTTTTGTTCCCTATCGCAAATGCCCTCCTTGAGCCACAGCAAAGAGGCATAAGTGGCACCTTATAGTATTTGTATTATATAATTCTAAGAATTCCACTCGGAAGCAGACACAAAATGAGCTCTTGGACAGTTTGGCATGGCAGCAGCCAAGCTCCTGCTCTCCGTGTCCCCAGTGGCAGCAGAGACCTCCTCTGCCTTATGTCAAGGGGGGATCCCTGCTTGTACAATCCCACCAGGATTTTAGGTCCTTAAACAGGATCTGCTGGTTTTACTGCTCCTTCTGAGGGTGCTGCTCACTGAACCCCCTCTCCTGCATGCCCAGACTTTGCTGCTCCCATGGGATGCTGCTGCCTCTGGATCCAGTGCTGTCCTCAGTGCTTCTGGATCAGCTGGTGTTTGCTGCCACTGGGAAGAAAAGGAAAACAAAAGTGAGGAGAAAATAAACAATCCAAACAAATTAAATCCTGTGCCCCCAACCTACACTCATTCACAGAAAATGCTGTCATGGAATTGTGGATTTGGGGTTGGAACAGATCTTAAAAATCATCAAATTCTGCCCCCTGCCACTGCAGGGACACCTTCCACTGTCCCAGGCTGCTCCAAACCCCAGTGTCCAGCCTGGCCTTGGACATTCCAGGGATCCAGGCTGCTCTGGGGGCACCCTGTGCCATGGCCTCCCCACCCTCATGTTGTGGAATTTTTTCCTGACATCTACTCCCAGTTTGAAACCATCCCCTTCTGTCCTATCCAATATCCTGTTCAGTCTTCTCTTTAATTCTAGACATGATAGAGTTATGCTGGGATTTTCCGTAGGGAGTCAGGAGGTAACACAGAGTAATGGGAATTTCAGCAAACTGGGATTCAAACCTCGTTGTTTCAATCTGGTCTCTCAAGGAGGGATCACCAACTTCTTCCATGTTTTCCACAGTGTTCTCCCCACCTGTATTTGATGAATTATTGCACCCTCACTGATACCATTTTTGTGGTTTGGATTCAAACCCCTCTGAGAGCAAGTGATGACTGCGCCGATTGTCCCTGGCATTTTTTGGATTCTGTGGTGGGAAAATGAGGAAATCTTGGCTAATTGCCTTCAGGAGGAGCAAACTGGGTGATGAAAGGAGCGGGAATCCCTGTGCCAGTGGATGTTGCTCCTCTGAGCTGAGGATATTTGTGATATCTTCAGCTTAAAGGTGATGAAGGAGTTGCTGTGTTATTCTGACCCCTTGTTCAGGCTGGCCTAGAGCAGAGGCTGGCCAGAGTCACAGAATCAAGCAGGGATTTATTAAAAGCATTTCCTCCATGGATCCACCTTGGGCAGCACAAGAGCCCAGCCAGGGCTGCACCCAAGATGAACCAAAATGGTCCCAAAATGGACACCGGGCACGGGCTCTGGCACTTTTATCAGTTCTGCTCCATTTGCACATTGGAGTTCATTGTCCAATTCCAGCTTTAGCCCATCAAGTCCCATCCTTCTTGTTTTTCTCTCTCCAGCCCACGTTGTTTGTGCTCTTGGGCCTGAGGTTTGGATCATTTGTCCTTGGTCCCCAGCTGGAGAAGGAATTGTTTTGTCTCCCTGCTCTGTGCAGAGAGCTCACCATCCCATAATATGAAGCCCAGACCCACACACTAAAGCAGCACAGAATGTGAAAAATAGAAAAGCCAAAACCTGAGGTATCAATTCCAAGGAATGTGACAGCTCCCAGTTTGGCCAGATGCCTGTAATCCCCCTGAGGTGATTCAGACAGGGGTAAATCTCTGATAGACACTCAATTCCATGGATATTTTGTTTCTTCCTTCTGCTGGGTACGCTTTAGGCAGCTCAGTGACAATCCTAAACTCCAATATCATGGGAAGATCAAGGGACAAGTGACAACTTAGGAGTTTGGGCTGTTTCTGTGCACGCTTGTCACGAGAGCAGCAGGATGCCCTGGACTGCAGATGCCACAAAGGGCTGACACCTTGTCTCTGTTGTAGGCAGCTGGATCAACAAATCCCTTCAAAAACACACCCAGGGTACCCCTGGGACTTCTGACAGGCTTTGGAAGCTGGATCACCCTTGGAAGAAAACCCCAGCTTTGAGTTAATAAAGGAACAAGCAAAGCCCCAGATTACCTTGAATGCTGCAAAATCCAGATTTTGATATCAGGAGAGGAAATCAAACCTGTTTGTAGAAATGTCATGTTCCTCTGAAGTGTGACTTCCTTTCAGAGAGCTGGTTGTTCAAAATTTCCAAGAAAATAAGAGAATACAGTTTTTGGAGGAGGGCAGAGTGACAAGAAAATGCCAGTCCAGCCTTTTAGGAAAGTGCTGGATGAATGTCTCCAAATTCTGATGTATTTTAGGGAAACAAAGAGTTTCTGCAGGAAAAAGCTGAGATCCAACTCGCCTTTCTGTCCCTGCCAGACTCCTATTAATATTAATAAGGTTTCAGGGGTGTTTTTAAAGGGAATAATATTAAAAGAACATTCAAACTTGCTAACTGGGTTTTATTGTGGGAGGTCTGAAATGGCATCACACCATTAGATAAAATAAAAGGTAATCATGTTATCATGGAATGATTTGGGTTAGGAGAGGCTTTAGGGATCATCTCATTCCAGCCTGTGCTGGGGCCTCACCACCCTCACAGGGAAACTTTTTCTTAATATCTAATCTAAATTTAGATTCTTTCAGCTGGAAGCCATTCCATCATCCATAACCCCAAATCCATTCCATGCACATGGACTGTCCATCTGAGGTCTGTAAAGCCTAGAAAAAATCAGGAGTTCTTTATTTTCCTGTTTCCCCTCCAATTTTATCATGCTTTGATCATCATAGAAGCTCTTTTTGAGCAGTTTTTGTGGTGAGCTGGATTTTAAAAAAAGGTGTAAAAATAGGGATTGGTATTACTTTAATTATTTTTCTTTCTGTCGTTGTGCATCTTCACATTCATACATTGGAATGTTTTCTCTCTGCCATTGTTTTGGAATGTTTTATCTCTCCCCCACTGGATCATCCTCATGCCATTAAGGAAATCCTGCTTTTTAACTAAATGCTTAATTCTAAATGGGAATCAAGATCTATTAATATCCAGTAAGATTTTTTTATTTATTAATTTATTAAATATTAAAAATAATCAAGCATGTGTTGGCACAGCAACTCTTCCTGCTGCAGGACTGCTGACCTGCAGCAGCCAGGAGAATATTCCTTAAATGGGAGACTTCATGATATCCCTGGCAATTCCAAATTCCTGCTCGCCCGGCTGCACTGGCAAGCTCCAGCTGCAATCCATCACTTCATGGCTTTAACCTCCCGCAGCTGGTTTTAGAGGTTAACATTTCATGTGGCCATGGAGTTCTTGCTTCCCCTGGTTGTGAATCCTCTGGAGTGAGGTCAGGTGAGTTGGTTTAATGCTGGATTTTATAACCAGGCATGGGTGGGACAGTGGGAGTCTGCCTGCTGGGATAACCGGGGGTTTTTGTTTGGAATTCAGTTTCTGATGTGCTCAAATCGGCCCTGTACTTTCTTAATTCTGGGTTCATTGCCCTCCTTGGGAGGATGTGGGGAGAAGGAAATACTGAAAAAGGATATTAATTAGAATTTTAGTTTGTTGGGAGACACACAGGCTTTCCATCCCAATATATTCAGTAGGAACAGTGCAGGTCACCATAAATGTGGTGCTGTGGTGGGGTGAGCTCTTCTTGGTCATCACACAGAAAAACTGGGATAAAGACACTTTAATTCCGTGTCTTTCATATTCCCAAACTTTCTCCACGGGTTGTGCACCCCAGCAGGAAGGATTCTGTGTGCTTCCACCACAATACACAGAATATACTTTGGCTTTTCTTCTGCAGCACTGCTGAAAAATAAGGATTTATGTTTTTTTAAATATTGATCTGTCCTACACTGGGGAAAGCCCATGTGGATTTCAGTGTGGATACTTTACTTTGACTATAGATTATTTAATGTTTATCCCATGGGATATTTGCATATCAATACAGCAATGGTGTGGTTTTGGTGCTAGGTGATCTTGGACAGAGCATAAATGGTGATTCTGGTGGGAATAATACAGAAATACAGCTTTTTCTGTACTGGCCTCTTCTGGATGGATGCATATTCCAAACTTAGGAAGTTCATCCCTGGAGCACTCATCATTCCTTGGTTTTAAAGCCTGAGAAGTTATCTCTACAAAGTGGGATATCTGCAACTGGAAAATATTTCAGACCATGTTTTGGTATAAATATCTCTAAGAGGAATATGAGATGGTAGATCAGGCAGTGATTTCATTTTGGATCTGCAATTCAGAGAATTTTTTTTCCTGAAAAATGATGAATATATTGAAAAATGGAGAATAAAAGGAAGAAATAAGTGATTATTTTAACTTGGAGTTTAACACATAATTTATATCCTCATTTGAAGCTGTAGCATCTCCTGTATAATTCCTACGAGCTGCTCTTTTATTGAGAAGTATTGCTGCTATCAGTGCCACTTTTATGTTAGAATCTTTTTATACAATGCAAAGCTGGGAAGAAAAATGTATTCTTTCCTTCAGCCACTCATCCCTGTAAACCCCAAAGACAAACAGCTGAAATTCCTGGGGGTGAGGCAGGATCATTTATCACTCCAAATTCTGGAACAGAGAGCTTGGGAGATCAGGCTGGTTCCTGAATGCTGACATTCCACTCCAGGAAAAAAGGAGAGGAAGAGTGGAATTTACCCCAGAGCTTTCACAGTGGGCGAAAAAAAAAAAAAACCAAAAAAACCAACCAACCAAAACAACACAAAACAAAAAAACAAAAATGAAAAACCAAAAAAAAAAAAAAAACCCAAAAAACCACCCCCCCCCCCCAAAAAAAAAAAAAAATAAAAGAGGGTGAAAAGCATCATGTTACAGAAGTAGAGGAGAGATGAGATTTAGCTGGGATTACTTCTTTTAAAATCTTAGGTGAGCTGAAATAATTCTTGAGAAGTGGGTTAGGGCCTGTTAAGTTTTATTTAATAACCCTCAGTGCAACACCCAGCTCTGATCCAGCAGCTCACGTGGAGGCACCTCAAAGCAATGATATTTTTTCACCCCTTTGTTATAGATAAGAGAATTAAGGGAAGCAAAGGTGAAGCTGGGTGGCAGCAAGAGTCAGAAAAGGAGCCCCGAGGGCTTTTCAGTGTAGCTTCCCTGATCTCATGTAATTAGGAGAGGTCACTTTATTGTGTAAGTAATAATTCAGTTCACTCTGGAGTCAATGTTCGGAGTGCAGGCTGCTGGAAGCTGATCCTTGCGTGGATGTTTCTCCAGTCCTTTGGTGCCTGTGCTGCCTGGGGGGGAGTAAATGGTCAGTGATCAAGTGTTGTGAACTGGGACTGCTGGGAATTAAATTATTGGACTCCAATTCATCTTTGAAATATGCATGTGCATCTCCAGGAAGGAAACAGCTGCTTTTCAGATGGGTTTTGATGGGATTTTTTTGGGATGGTTTCAGTAATTAAACTGACAAGGGCACTCCTGGATTTTCTCCTCTCCACTCAAAGTTCTCTCAGTCCTGCCTGGCTGCAGAGCCACGAGACCTCCCAAACCCATCTGTATTAACCCAAAACAGTGCTGAAAGCTTTTGTTCTGTCTCCTCTTGGAGCTAATTACCAGCTCTCCCAGCTGATTCTCTAACTTTCAAGCTGCTCTTTTCACTCTCTGAGATGCAGGTGTTGCGTTTGGGGAGGATTTTTAGGAACTGCTTCGTTTTCCTAATGCAGGCTGTGAATTTTTAAGTGCTCTGCCCTTCCTGCACCAGTGGCCCTTGCTTTGATCTGGTGAAACTCCTGAGAGGGGAGCCCTGAGGGGCTTGCCTCGCTGTGGGGAGGAAATGTGGATTATTTCTTGAGGTAAAAATACAAACCCCAAACCTTTCCTCGCTGAACACATTTCAAAGACTAACCTGCAAGGTTAGTGCAGCCCTGGGGCGACAGCAATGTCTGCTCCACATCCGCACCAGTTTGACATTGTGGGTTTTTTTTTTTTAACAAAAAGCTGCTGCCAGCAGAGCCCTGTGTTGGAATCCAAGGCGCAGAGAATGTTTCTTTGCCAGTTTTAGGAAGTCCTGACTCTCAGCAGAACGCTGCTTTTAACCTCTGTCCCAGGGAAAAAATTGCCAAGGCTTTGGGATGAGTTGGAGCACACAGGTGTGAAGTAGACAGCAGCAGTAATAGTTTGTCAGAGGGTGAAGAATTTAGGGTTTTAGGATTTTAATATGAGAGTGAATAGGGGACAAGATGGAGGATTCTGGGTGTTGTCTCCTCTCCTTCTTGTTCTTCTTCCACTCCATTTTCTGTAGTGCTGGTGGCACAGGGTCATTGGTTAGAGAAAGCAGTGGCACGGGTGCTGCGTGAGTAGATTGGTAGGAGTTATTGGTAGAAAAGTAAAAACAAGACACGTGTTAGAAAGTAATTGCACTGATCAGCTTTAAAAGTCCTTGGTTTTGGGTGTTTGCTCTCCATTTGCTCCATTCTGTGCCTTGTTCCTCGTGCGCTCAGTCTGGTGTGCAGACACCGTGCTGAACTTGGATAAGAGAAAAATAAACACCAGCCTGGAGACCCAGAAACAGAGAGTCCTGCTCGTTCTTCATCCTGGCCAAGAACTCACGGGGGAACTGCCTCCAAAGGGCCCAGGGGGCAGGGTCCCAGCCCTGTGGGGACAACCAAAAACCCCACACTCTGCACAGCACTGAGCAGCTCTTCCCAAAATCTCTGGGATGCTGGGAGCTGTAGGAATTAAAGCCAAATTAACACCTCTGAGTGTTAATTTGAGGAGAGAAGGATTTGATTTTCAGCTGAGGAAGGGCTGGGAGAGCATTTTGGAGTGGTGGAGTTGGACTCTGAAGGTTTGGAGTGGGTTTTTCTTATTTGTGGTGGGGTTGTGTTTATTTTTGGTGTGGTCCAGACCCTGTTCAGTGCTCTCATCTTGTTTGATTTTCCTCAAGGGGATCAATGCAATGCCAAAAAACTCCAAAACAACTCTGCATTTTCATAGGATCACAGAATCCCAGCATGGCTTGGATGGGGTGGAAGGGACTGATTTGGTCTTATTTTTCCAACTATAATTACACTTGTAATAAAAGTATTGATATACCAGGGAAACACTCTGTTATCAATAATTTTATGCCTTTATTTTAACCTTTCAGCTTCTCATGTCCCACTGTTAGATGAGAGATCCTCAAGATCTAGTCCTAAAACTCCAATGTATTTTAGTGACTTAAAGGATGAGATTTTGTCCTGGAATTGTATTTCAGTAATGCCTGTGACTTTTAAATATCTTGAGCCAATATCTTGAGCCAATATCTGAATTATGGTATAAGATATCTGCCCCTACCTTGCTGTTGTGTTAAGTTTTTTGAGCATGTGACAGCCATGGTTGTGACAAAATCCCTTCTTGGAGTTCTCTGGACCAATCCATATCTTTCCAGGGAAGGTATGGTGCTATAAATTCCACACTATTAAATAAATTCTAAATCAATTCCTGGGATCACCAGGAAGCCTTTGGAGAGCAGGTGTGGATGTGCAGTTGTGGAGCCAGTTCCTGTTGATAAATTAAGTGCCAGATCTTTAATCATAATCTTTAATTCCATGTCCAGCTTCAGGTTAATTATTCAGAGCTCTTGGAATCAATTTTGGAATGATGCATGCACTCAGGAAAACACTTCAATCAAATCCAGGGCTATACATGTGTGCTTAAACAACTTATTAAGTGGGTTCTTTTAGAGAAATATTCTGTATTCTTGAAGTCAGGTGCTTAATTAAAGGGGGAGATTGTTGGAAGAGAAACAAGAGGAAAATGTAGGGCATTTCTCCAGAGGGAATCTCTTTTCCTCGACCAGTGGTGGTTGGACTAAACACAACTTGGCCAAAACTTCCAATGAGAAATGTTAAATTTACTTATTTTAGGTATTGCTGAAAGCATTCCGTGGTGATGGGGGTGGGTGGTTTGGTTTTTGGGGCTATTTGTGTGGGTTTGCAGTTTTTATCTTGGGGTGGTTTTGGGATTTTTGGAGCGATTTTTTTCCCCTATTTAAATAAATGGTTGGGATTTTGGGATGAATGAGTTTTGAGTCATTTGTAACAGTCACCTGCCAGTGCACAGAGCATTTTTCCCACAGCCAATGGTAAATGGGAACTGCTCCCCAGAAATGTGATTTCAAACTCCTGACATTGAGTGATTTCCCCCAAGAATGACCTGGAGAGCAAACAATTAAAACCCCACTCCAGGTGGATGATGGAGAGGTTGAAATTCACCTTCCACAGCCATGAAAACCCAAAACCATTTGGAAAAATAAGTACATTTAAGCCTGATTATTTGAAGTGGTGCATCCTAGAGGCACATGGATGCGTGTGGGTTTGTTCCATATATTTTTCATCCCCTAAATATCCCGAGCACTTCATGAAATGTTGGGATTCTATCACAGGACTGTGAATGTGGTTGTACATTTAAACAAATTAAGCCTTTAATTCTCTAGCAGAGTGGTGATTTATTTTTTTCGTTAAATAGATTTGAGTTTGGTGATTTTTTTCTACAGATTTTTATTTGCTGTTACCTTTGTGGCAAAACCCCGAGGGAGTTCATTAAACTGAGTTAGGAGAGGAATGTCATCCCTTGTAGGATGTGTTTTGTTGTCTTGTCCCAAACCCAGGGTTATTTTGACAGAGGAATAATGGAGATAGCCATGATTTAAAGAACAGGAGGAATTCCTGGCAGGAATGGGGATCTGTCCTTGTTGGGAGCCAGCCTGGGCTACTCCATCATGGCTATTGATTCAGCCCATCAAAATTTGTTGTGGGAAATGTAATTTATGCTGCGACCTTCAGACAGCTCTCAGCTGAAATGGAAAAACACGGCCCAGATCCTTACAGATGGGTCTGCTCATCACTGGCTCCAAGGAAATGCAGGATGGATGGAGGAATTCAAGCAGCCACGCAGGCTGGAAGGACTTTCCAGTGGAAAAAACCTATGGAAAATCTGTTCTATAGGCACTGCTACACATAAAATTTTGTCATAAAACTCCTTTGATGGAAGAATTGCATCTCCCAGAAAGTAAAATGCTCTTCCTTCCTCCCTTTTTCAATTCTATTATATTATTTTCATTACAGGTGTGAGGTGTTGTTGATTTTGTTTTGGTTTAGGGCAATTGCTGGTCTGGGAATGGTGAGCTGCTTGGGGAAGGTGCACAGGAACAGGATTGGAAGGGTTGTTTCCACTCTAAGGTTAAAGGTGTATTTAAAGGAACATTTAAAGTGATGAGAAATGATTGGGGATTGGATAAACATCACTGTAAAGGCAAGGAAAGGAGCAGGGACTCTTACTCCAAATTAGTTTTAGGAAAGTAACCTGGTAGGGAACCTTTCAGCAGGATGATCTGAAGTGTCTGTGTGGAATCCCAGAATGGTTTGGGATGGGGGCAGCCTTCAACTCCATCCCATCCCACCCCTGCATGGCAGGGACACCTCCCACTGTCCCAGGCTGCTCCCAGCCCCAGTGTCCAGCCTGGCCCTGGACACTTCCAGGGATCCGGGGACAGCCACAGCTGCTCTGGGCACCCTGTGCCAGGGCCTGCCCACCCTCCCAGGGAAGAATTCCCTCCCAAAATCCCACCCAAACCTCTCCTCTGTCAGTCCAAAGCCATTCCCCCTGTCCTATCCATACCAGGGTACTGTGTCCAGTTTTGTTCCTCTGCTGTTCAAGAGAGAGGGAAAACTACAGGAGAGCCAGAGGAGGGATATCAGCATGATCAGAGACTTCGGGAACTTGACAGACGAATGAAGATTTAAGGAGTTGGCTCAAGAAGTTGATCCTTGTCATACCAACAACATAACTGGGGGGGAAATGAAGTTTGTTCCTCAGTAAGGATTTGAATCAGAGGCACCAGGTACAGCCTGGTTCAGAGAAAAATCTGAGTGGTTAGAAGGAGGAGGAGAAAGGAAAGAAACATTAACCACTGGAGTAAATTTTCCAGGGGATGTAGGGCTGTTCCTTGCTGGAGACGTTCGTGGCTGGACAGGGAGCTGGCTGAGGTCAGAGCCAGTGCTGGACGGGGTGACCTCCACAGTGCTGGACGGGGTGATCTCCACAGTGCTGGACGGGGTGATCTCCACAGTGCTGGACGGGGTGATCTCCACAGTGCTGGACGGGGTGATCTCCACAGTGCTGGACGGGGTGATCTCCACAGTGCTGGACGGGGTGATCTCCACAGTGCTGGACGGGGTGATCTCCACAGTGCTGGACGGGGTGATCTCCACAGCTCCCCCCAGTCTGGTGCTCCTGCAGCCCACAGCTCTGCCCTGGGGCCACCCACAGCAATGCTGTGCAGCCCAGGAGGTTTTTCCTCTCCTCCCACCCCTCCCCACAGTCAAATGTTGTTACAAGCCTCGGGGTAAAAGCGGTTCAGAGTCGCTGGCAATGCGGTTTTCCGTACATTAAAATGTTTAAGGAGTTTAAAAGTGCACGGTTTTCTAAAAACAGACACCCTCAGGCTTCTGCTTGAGGAGCTGGAGACAGGAATTCTGTTTCAAAGCTGCTTCAGATGCTTGATGGTTGTATCAGAAAATGCTCCTGCTGGTGCCCGTGGTGGATTCCAGCAGCTGAGAGCCTCCAGCCTTTGTGTCTGTTGGATTTGGAACATTACAAGCTTTGTTTTGGAGTATTTATGTACAAGGCTGCCGTGTCTGGAAACTCAAGAATTGGTATTATTCAAGATATTTCCCTTCCTCTGCTTTTGGTAGGGATATAGATGCAGTTTTCAGTTTTGTTGGAGTTGAAATCCCCTCGGTTTGGGGTTTTTCTTTCCCCCCCCCAAATGACAAGAGTAATCAGCACTGTGCATTTGAATTGCTCTGGAATTAAATTTCAAGTGGAACAGCATGGTAGCTATTTCATTATCTCAGAATTTATTCCAGAATTGGGACCCGACGTTTTCAAATTTCATTTCCTTGTGTAGCTTCTTGAGCCAGCCCTGGTCTGTGACAGGCTGAGCTCCAGCAGGAACAGGTTTAATTTATTAATTGGAGGCAGCAGGCGTCGAAAGGTTCTGCATTTGGGCATGAACACATCTCTATTTGCATACCTTAACTAGAACAAATGGATGTCAGTGCTCAGCCCTGGATTTTCAAAGGAGCCCAGGAAGTTACTTTTCGCTTTGAAAACCCTAAACTTCAGAGGAATTTTTTTAAAAATTATTTTTGCAGTGACTCTGTGGTTTCATAACCATCAAGAAGAAATACTGATTAACTCAAGTTCAGTGACTCTGTCCTTCCTTAGCCCAGCTCCTCGGAGTTATCTTGGAGATTTTGTTCTGTTGTTGTGTCCTAAGTTTGTCAATTCTTCTTCAGCAATATTTCTGAAATTCTGTCCTTTCTAAACAAATGCCCAGCATCTTATCTGCTGTCAAGGCTGTTGGGGCTTCATCTCCCATCCTTTATCTCTTATCCCTTCCAGTCCTCTTGGAAGCTGCTGGATCCTTGCTGTTGTCTCTGGCACTGACAGCCCCATCAATTCTCTATCCCTTCACTGGTTGCCTTTTTTCCTCCTGCATCAAGATAAACCTTTATTTTTATTTCTGAAGATGCTCTCTTTGTTTTCCCTCTGGTGGCAGCTCCTATCACCTTGTCCTCTTGCTGCTGGCTCTGTTAAGGTGGATGGTTCCAGGCTCCTGAGTCCATCCCTCCTTGTTTCAGTCACAGTTTCCTGTCCTCGGCCCTTTCCTGCTCTGCAGGGGCCAGAGCTTGCTTCAGAATTATAAAAACTGCAGGGATTGAGGTTGACCAGCTTGATTTAGCCCTCACCAAAGTGAAGAGAGGCAGCCACCCACCTTTCCAGCTGGAGGTGGGTGCTGAGGGATTGCAGACTCCCATCAGGACTCTCCTCTGGCACATTTAGGATGTGTCATCCTCTGCAAGAGCATGGAAAATGCCAAGGAAAGCTTGGTGGTGTAGGGAATGCTGCCTTTCCCAGGCAGGTGCTGGGAGGATGATGATTCCTGCTGCCCAGGAATGCAGCCAGTCTATTTCGTGAGCCTCGGTTATGTGAGCTGAGTTGGATTTTATCACTATTTTACTGCTGCTTTTGGTGCAGCCCTTCTGTGCACAGGCCTCAATCCTTTTTTCCTGGTGAATTTGCTGTTGTGACCTTGGTTGAAAGTTTCTTCACTTCTCATCTCATCCCAAAAAAGCTGTTCATTCCAATAGAGGCACTGGTTTCTTCTCTGCTGCCTGAGAACCATCCCGGATTGCTCAGGGATCTGACTGATGCAGAGTTTGAAATCTTGTTTGAAATATTAAGCCTGGCCAAGCACTGAACATTTTTGGTTCCTGACCCTTTTGCTGTCTTTGTGCCTCACTCCCTGTGGGCACAGCATAAACCTCTCCTTGGGGAAGAATACTCCTCTTATTTTCACTGCTCACACTCAAGACACCTTTTGCTCTTTCCAGCACAGATATTTAGGGGACAAGTCCTGGCTTTAAACATTCCCAATTTCTTAACCCCCTTCCAAGGGCAAACAGCTGCTTGCAGTAACTGAGGATAACACCTGAATGAGCAATCTGGTTTGCCCAAAAAAACCCCACACAGCTTCTCAAAACCAGCGTGGCCTAAAATGAGATGGAGTCATTGCAGGATAATTAACATCCCTTGGATATTTGAGTGTGCAAAGGTGCATTTGATCCCATTCCTGTAAAGACCTGATTACATTATGGTAATGAGAGTTTTCAGAGCTGCATTGTTGTTACAGGAAAACTCCTTTTGAATTCTGCACAGCAGTAATTCGCTTCCTTTGATCAGAAGAAATGTCAATTACATTCATATTTGAGCTGGAGATCATATAAACAAGCCCAGTCCTTTCAGTAGTGCATGGTTAACACAAAAAAAGTAATTAAAGCACATCAATAGCATTTCTCAGAAAGCATGGGTAGGGGCTAACAACAAAGTACAGAATCTTGCCCTGCTTCTCGTTATTCTCTAGACTAATAAAAGGTATTTTTACACCAGCTTGGTGGTTGTCCATATATTCAAAACATTTTCCTCCCTGGCAATGTCAAATATTCTTCCTTTTCCACCTTGTCCAAGAGGAGAAAGGCACCTCTGGGGAACTGAACTGCTACTAAAGCAAGCACCCAGGAATTTTCAGGATTCGATATCACCTGTGAATTGTCTTGTTATTGAATAGGAAACTGGGCAGAGTTTTAGAATTCAATTATAACATTGAGCAAAAGAGCAAATGTATTTCATATCGTGGCTTCCTAAGAGAAGAGCCTGGTAGGAGGACAAGGTAAAGCTCTTGGCCTGTGAGCAGCAGCTGGGAAACTCTGAAATATGCTGTTGGAGACCTGAGTTGTCCTTGTTCCTTAAGGTGTTTTTCTGTTTCCAGCTAAAAATAAATGGGCTAAGTCAGGATCAGGAGTATCTATCTGTCCAGGCTGGTGCAGAAACAGCTCTCAAGAACTCCCTGCAACCATCTAGTGAAGGATGAAACGATTTTCAAGATCTTTATTCTGCCCCACAGTGATGCTCATGTGTGGGTTGAGAGCTGTGGGTGTTGTGTGTGAAGAGGAACAGCGGAATTGGGGAAGAAGGAGGACCTGCTTTTTCCTCTCCTGCTCAGTCCCACCACATAGAATGGGCTCAGGAATGATGGGTTTGGATTTTTTGGGTGCACAAAAGTCCCTGCATTTATTTCTACAACACTCTGAGGCATGGGATGTGGTTTTGGAGTTGTCCTGAGCAGGATCAGGAGTTGGAGTTTGAACCTTGTGGGTCCCAGCTCGGGATATTACATGATTCCCTAGACCAGTGTCTGTGTCATGGTAATGAAAGTGGTTAAAATGAGCTGGAGAAGCTACTGCAGGAACAAAAGGGAGGAAACGATGCTGAGTTTGAGAGCTACCAAATATGTGTGAGTCGATGTGTGATGTAGTAACTGCACTGTGCAAATTCCGAAGGAAAATATTCCCAAAAAGAAGCAATTTCAAGGATAATAGTTAACCTCTTCTGGGACAAGTTTATAATGCAGAACATGGACACAGACTGACTTAAATCTTGACTCTGAGCAAAGCTGTGTGGCAAGAAAATAGGGAAAATATTCCCTGCTCTCTCCTGCAAAGCAGCAGATGCATTCCATGCCAGGGATGCACTCTGCTGAACAACTTTCCAAGGCACAGCAACACACAGGACTTTTTTATAAAAACGTTTGATCTGCGAGTCCATGGACAGAAGTGGTTGACTGGGCTCTAGTGGGAAGGATCCATGAGGAAAAACCAGGAGTGTGTTATTCCAAGGCATTGTTTTAGCACACAGTGCATCTATCTCAGCGAGCAGGCGCTGCTCTGTGTCACTGGCCAAAATTGTCATGGTCTGCTTCAGCAGGCAGGCTTGCAGAATAATAAACAAGATTTCTGTATGTGTGACTGCAGCAAATACTTGTTGACGGTGACTGCTGTATTTCTTTCGGAGGTCCTGCCAGCTTTAATTAACTCAGGTTTATTCTGAACCGCGCCGAGATTAGGAAGTTGTTTGCAATCTATTTGCATTGTAATACACAACCCAGAACATGGCTCTGCCCGTGTCTCCCTGGCTGCAAACCTGTTGTCTGCCTTTCCACAAGTGAATTTGAACCCTGGCCATCTTCTCTGCTCCATTTAGCTCCTGCTTTTTTAGCACAGGTCTGGGGATGCTCGCTGGGCTTGAGCAGTTGGGGAGAGGTGATTGCCTGCCAGGCTGCCTGTGCTTGTCAGACCCAGCAGCCATCAAGAGCTCAGTAATTCTTTTCAGATGTGCTTGTGTCATATTTTAGAGTTTTTCCATGTCACCTGCTCTTCTTGCCTTCTGTCTGAGAGCACTTGGGGTCTCTGATTCAAGGACTGGAATCTCCTGGAGGCTGGAGTTGCCTCCAACTGTNCTGCTCTGCTCCAGGGCAGCCTGAACAAGGCATCAGCTGTGTAGTGCTTGAAGCAGGGGTTGGATCCTGGGTGTGTGAACTCGGCTGTAATTACACAAGAGTTGTCCAAACACACATTTGCAGCTCTTCCATAAGGCTCCAGCAGAAATTCTTCCAGTGTTTCACCATTCATCACTTTACCCTGCTAGGACAGGCTCTGCCAGGGGTGCTGCTGCACCTCCTCCTGCTGCTCCCATCCCTGATCACTCTGTCTCAGCAATCTCCTGAAAATTTAAGTTCTGAGTTAATGAAACAGAGCAAAGCTTGTTCTCCCTGGGAGCACAACTGGCCAAAATGACAATTCCCACTCTGGCTGGGACAGAGATTGATGCCTGTGTGCTGTAGAGGAAAAAAAGCTCCAGTAGTGCTGGGAGGGAAGGGAAAGCCCAGGGACAATGGAAATGGAGGATAAGTAAGTGCTGCTGCTAAGTTTATTAGATGATTGTGTTGGATTGCTTGGGACATGATTTGTTTTCTTTTTCAGGGGAAGGGAAAAGTGAAGTTCTTCCCACCACTGCCTTGTGTAGTTTATAGTGTAGGGAAACTGGTTTCTAATTCTGATGTATTTTAACTCACCCCTTCAGCTTTCAGTACCGAAACCCATAATTATCTGTATGGAAATGTTTTCATGACAACAGGCCAGGCTGTGATTTACCCAGGAGGTGGTGTCACTAGTGTCCCCAGGGCACTGAGAGCTGTGGTTACGTGTTCTCTGTGGAAAAGAGGAGTTTTACCTTGTGCCCTTGCAATAAACTCTTTATCCCTCTGCTGCCCTCCTGACCACACTGCCATCCTCCCACCCCTGGAGGAGAAATCTGCCCCATCCAACGGGAGAAGTGCTGGGAAGAGCTGAGCTGTGGCCAAAACAGTGCTGGGAAGGTGATTTTCAGTTTAGTGCAGAGTCTCCTTCATTTCTGCTGCTCCAAGCTGGCCTGGGTCAAGTGTTCCACTTAACAGTGGAGAGCCTGAGTGCTGGGAGCAGCCCCAGGAATGGTCCTGCTGTGGGGATAAAAGCCCTCAGCACACAGTAACTCAGCGTGGGTGGAAATGGAGAGCTCCAGGCTTTTAAAAACAAACATTTCTGGCCCAGCAAGCCAGAGACAGCCCAGCCAGGGAGCCACCTGCTCCTGCTCTTGTTTGAAGTGGAACTTGGGTCTCCTCTCGTGTCACAAATGCTTTGAGTTACTGCCAGCTATCAAATACTAATGTTATTTTCTATAATGGAGCCCTTTGTGCTCCTCTGAAGGACCAACAGGGCTATAATCATTGCCTGAAGGGCTTTAAAATTTCAAGTATTTTTGCTGGGTCGTTCTGGGATGTTTTTCTTTGAAAGAAGTCCTGTCCCAGGGGAGCTGCTCTCCTCTCCACAAGCAGGAACACAGGAACTCCTTGTGACACTAATGGCAGCTGTGCCTGCATGAGGTCCCACTGAGAGATTCCACAGAACAAAGCTCAGCCTCCACAACATAAAATGCAATGGGGAAAGGGTGAAATTGTAAAGGGCCTCCTTCTGATCTTTCCCAACATCGATTTTAAAGTGATGGAAAGTTGGAGATTGCCACAGATTCACTCCTTGTGGCGCAAGCAGTTTGTTTTTTGGATTTCCTTCCCTTTCCTGTAGCCAGCCTCACTCCCTCTGCTCAGAGGCTGCTCAGGTCCTTCTGGTTCATCACCCAGACGTGCCCTGAGGGCAGGCTGCTGTCACCTCCAGAGCTTCCCTGGCCGCTCCTGCCAGGCCCCATCCATCAAGTGAACAGGTTGGAGGAAAACAGGAGCTGCCAGCCTGAAATAAATCACAGCTCTGAGCAGCACCAGCTTCTCGCTCCTGCTTTTCCTGCCTCATCCCTGCCTGAGAGCTTCCCAGCTCTTGGCGTGGCTCTGGAAGGAGCTTGGCTTTAGTGCTGAGGCTTTCTGTGCCAAACAGGCTGGGAATGGTGGGGCTGCAGGGTCTGGGTCTGCTCAGACCATGGGAACAATGCTTTGTGTTGCTGGGTCATCCTGATGCCGNCGAACAAGGCATCCATCCCTGTACCAGCTGGGAATTCAAGATTGGCAAGTGCCCATCCTCAGGCACTTGGAAAAAGTGACAATATTGATTTTATTATTTAATTTATTTTTATTAACTACCTCCAAGTCAGAAACCAGGTTTCATGTCATTGTATTGCTCCACATCCAGAGAACTGTGTGAATAGTCCCTGACTAGGGAATACCAAGGCTTCTGTGCTGTGGTGGGAGTTCTGGGATAAAATTTGGAGGTCCTTATTTACAGTTTGTTCACGCCTGGGATGCCTAATGAAGGGAACACTGATTAATGTAGTTATGAAAAGTAGTAAACAAAAATATGGAGAAGAATTCAAATTTGTTGGTAGCACTTTTGCAGTTGTTGGACATCAGGAAGTCAATGGTACAAGATGTACAGAATGTAAAATAAGGTGGAAGAGGAACCCTTCCCTTCCTCCTAAAAAAAATAAAAAAAGTAGGGGAAAACAGACTTGGAGTTTTGAAAACATGCTGTGTTTGGTGAATCACAACCACTCCTTGAATGACTTTATTTAAAGGTACCGGTGCATTGCAAGTTTAATTCCTCTGGTTTGAAATCTTTCTTGAAGTTGTTCTGCTTCAAGGAACACTCAGTGAGTCTGGACGGGATGGAATGGAATGATGAATGTTTCTGTAAACATCCCTGATCATGGTGCACAAACATGGAAACGCTCATGGGTTGCCTCAGTGGAGGAGAACCAGGAGCTCCTTGGAGCTGGGGCTTGGGAAATGCAGGGTGCGGATGTGTGAGCAAAGCTCCCGTCAACAAAATTTCAGTCATTTTTAATTTTCAAAACAATTTTCTATTTCTAACATTGAATTCTAAACATCTAACTTAAAACCGTGCCTGCTTTGATCCTTTTTTCATGTTTTTATTTGTTTTAGAAGATCCATTTCACTCATTTTTACCCCACTAAAAGGTGAACTCACAGTTAGCACGATACCTTTAATTTTCTTTTTTTTATCTCTCCTTTTTATAGCACACCTTGGGACGCCTCTTTGCTCCACACCTTAATTTTAATCATGCACTGAGAGCAGCCTTTATATTATTCAGGCAATCTTGGTGGAATAAAAAATGGAAATTATTTGTCCTTGATGGCTCCATTTCCCGGGGAGCCTGTTGGAGATGTAAACACGCCAAGCTTCACTTCCCACTTTCTAAAGTGAGACTTCCAGGTGTGTCAGGATTACACATGGAGCATTAGGAGGTTTGAAATGTTTTTCCTGTCAGGATGGGAGTCACAGCAATTTTAGGCATTTGATGCAAAGCCCCATCCCATGCTCGCTCTAATAGAGGTCGTTATAATGCTGTTTTTGGAAGTGGTGTTATTGATGAGCTGCTGCTCTGCAGAACCCAGATTGCCTTTCCAGTCTGCTTTCTGCTCACAAGTTGTTTTCTCGGTGGGAAATAAATTGTTTTCACTGTGGGAAATGTTGGTTGTTTACTAATAAGTTGTTTTCTCGCTGGGAATAGATTTTGAATGTTAAGATGGAAGATGGGGTTTTGCTTTGTGCTGGTGGAGGAAATACAATAAGCCTCAAGTCCTCGAGCTATGGGGACTTTTTAAACAGAAGATTTACGTGTCCTGTGTCAGTCTTGCACCTTGTGGGGTTTTACGAGGACACAGGGAATTGTGTCTTGGCAGTCACTCAGAGCTGAAGGAATTGTGGTCAAGCAGGCTGCCTGTTGATGGAAGAGCAGCGTGGATTTCACTGGAACTTGTGCTCAGCTGCAGCTCTTCCAGGGGCAGATCTGTGTCTTCGATCTGTGTCTTTATTTCCTTTCTGTCACAGAAGCACAAAGGTTGATAAAGATCTCCAAAGCTGAGTCCAACCTGTGGCTGATCCTCACCTTGTCACCCAGAGCAGTGTTTGTGGGTGGAACAGTCCTGAGATCCCCCCACGGCGCAGCTGGGTGTGGGCTGCAGGTGTTTGCTTCCTTCACAGCAAACCACTCTGGGTGCATGAAAACTCCAACAAAATCCCCCCTCTGTGGTGGTGGGAACACTGCATCCACGTTTTCTTCTGGAGGTGTTTGGATAGAGCAAACTCTGACAGAAATACGTTCAGTGGAACAATGGTTTCATAGCGGGGAAAAATGGGACTGAGTGGGAAAATATTCAGAAATTAATTTGCTTCCTGTATGTTGCTTCAAATTTTGTTTCTCTGGGTCAAAGTAACTTTTTGATGACATGTTTTTATGTGAGATTCCATCCTAGAATTCATAGAATTGTAGAGTAATTTGGGTTGGAATGGGACCTCAAAATTCATCTCGTTCCAACACCTTGCCATGGGTAGGGACACCTTCCTCTAGACCAGGTCATGGCATTCAGGAGGAATTTCTTCATGGAAAGGGTTGTTAAACATTGGAAGGGTTTGCTCAGGGCGGTTTGGAGTCCCCATCCCTGGAGGTGTCCAAGGAAGGCTTGGAGGTGGCACTCAGTGCTCTGGGCTGGGGACAAGGAGGGGATCGGTCACAGGTTGAACTTGATGGTCCTGGAAGGCTTTTCCAACTGAAATATTTCTGGAATTCTGTGATAGCAGTGAAGTAAAAGAAACCCAACCCCATCCAGGGAATGCATCTTTCCTCCTTGGAGCAGGGATACATTGGATATTAGGGAATATTTCTTCACCAAATGGCTTGTCAAGCATTGGGACAGACTGCCAGGGCAGCAGTGGAGTCACCAGCCCTGGAAGTGTTAAAAAAAATGTGTGAATGTGGTGATTTTGGACATAATTTAGCAGTGCTGGTTTAATGGTTGGGTTTAATCTTGGAGGCCTTTTCCAAACTTAACGATTCCATGATTCTGGGAAATATTAAAGAAAGCTTCATACACGTTTTCTGGAACTTCCATTCAGGTGAAATACAAGACGCATGTGTTTTCAGGAGGTTTTGAATTTGTTAATAATTTTCTAAAATTATTAAATTTACAGGGGTAAAAGTACTGGAGAGGGCTTTTCTGAGGGAGAAACAAGCTGGTTTTCCAGCAGCCAGAACTGGGATGTGCAAACACACACTGTACACTTGGACATGTATGGCTCAAAGACGTTTCAAATGGGGAGAAAAAAATCAGATTATTTTACCTGGGGGAATTTGTTTGACTGGGTGGAATACATATTCCCCCCCAAACGGGCTACGTGATCCCCATTTCTTTTCCTGGAACACTCCCAGAAAACGAAAAGATGTCAAGAATTTGAGATTTTGCATCTGTTGGAGAGTTTGCATAGAGTAACTGCAGCTCCTGCAGTAATTCATGGGGTGCCTTCTGTGAACACAGATGTGAGCCCTTGGTGCTCTCCATAAATTCAAAGAATGACTGCAAAAGGATAGAGCTAAAAAAAAAAAAAATTAAAAAAAGCAGAGAAAACCAAGGAAGAATCTGGGCAGGGGGTGAAGAATTTGCCAGATGTGCAGAAGAGAAATCACAGCAATGAAAGGAAGCAGCTGCTGGAGGGTGGGATCTTCCTTCCAGCCTGGGAGAAAGTTCTTGGAGTCACCTCAGGGCCTTGCTGGGCCACAAGAAACTTCTCCTGGATTCCTGAATCCTGGAATCATTCAGGCTGGAAAAGCCCTCCAAGGTCTTGGAGCTGCAGGGCCAATCCCAGCAGTGCCCCGTGTCCCCAAGTGCCACATCCACACGGCTCTGAAATCCCACCAGGGGTGTTGGGCAAGGAAGAATTCTGGAGGGAAAGGCTATTTAAAGGCTTGGAGTAGCAATTCAGATTTGGGGATTTGAAAGGAAGAAAAAGTCCAGGATCTCTGTGTGGCAAAAAAGAATTTGGATTTGTTTTCCAAGCTGAGCCGTACAAAATTCTTCTCTCAACCACAGGACCTGAAGGAAATGTTTTAGGCCATTTTCCTTTTATATTTTTTCCCCCTTTTTTTATATTTTAAAATTTTATTTGGGTTTTTTAATTGCATTTTGTTCTGTCTCCATCCTTGCAGTTCTTTGCCTTTTTGGAAACTCCAAAAAGTTTCCATTCAGTTGTGTGTTTCCATTCAGTTGTGTGTTCTCTAGAGCCAAGAGTGATGGAATTATGGAATTTAGGCTGGAAAAGCCCTCTGAATCCATCCCTTAACCCAACCTGGGTCCCCACTTGTTTTCTACCCAGTTTTGGTGGCTTTTCTCAGCTTTTCCTCCATCCACTCCGTATTTGAGCAAATTGGGATGCCCAAAATGCAGCTCAGTGCTCCAGGTGATGACTCCTCAAGGGCACAGGGAGAGGGAACATCCTTATCTCTCCTTCCCACTTCCTTTTGATATCAGTTTAGATCTGACTGATAAAAAGCTGTCACCACCTAAAGTCACCAAGCTGGGGCTGGAGGGAGGAGCTCACGCTGGCTTTTGGATGTCAGTAAATATTTAGAAAGGTAAAAAGGCTAAAATGGGAATTTTGTGGCGTTGGAGCAGAGGAACAGATGGATTTCTGCTGTGGTTTCATTTAGGTCAAGGGAAATCTAATTAACAGAAATTACGGCAGTTGAGTCTGGTATTAGTGCTGTATTCACAGAAACTATGATTTTTACATTAAAAAAGGTAATTATCTGTTCCTGTGAAGCAGTAGAGGAGACATAAGAGCTGTCAGAGGGCATTTGGCGTGTTTTACCATGGAATTTTATTGCTAAATCTAATTATAATAATGAAATTTTTTCAGTGATGGTGAGACTGAGGGGATTGCTCCTGAAATGAGGAGCAGTGATTCCTATTTAGCAGTCTTCCAAGGAATTTATCAGGGCTTCTTAGGCTTTGTTTTGTGGGTAGAGCTGGGAAAAATAATCCAAGTGGATTTTTCAAATGGGTTATTTGAACTGTGTTTTGAATTGTGGACAGCCAGAGATGGAGAATTCAAGTCTTAAATTGGCCTTAGAGACGAATTAAGCAAAACTGAAATAAAGCTTTGCTAATTCTGAATGTCTGAGAGGCTTCATAGTTGTTAAGGCAATTTTAACTAATCCCCTTTAACTTGATATTTCCAGTTAATTTGGATTTATATCTCAATGTCGCTGTGCTGACAAACCCTGATACAAAACCATGTTAAAATGAGCTTTTTGTAGGGATAAAGTGGAATTTTGTTGTGCATCTCACATGTACCACTTTGCTGAAATCCTAACGGTTTTCCCTCTTGCTGTAATTGTGACAAGGCAAATATTTGTACCTTGGATGATAAATTTTAATGGCTAATTTCTAATTAATTGATTTTTCAGGGGCTGATCTTGAAAAGTTTTCTTTTCTCTGGAACAAGCCTTACCTTTGGCAGGCAAAACTCAAAATTGTATCATTTTTCTGGGGCTCCGAACATTTTTTTAATTTATAAAATGCGGCTTTGTGCAGTCAGAGATGGCCTCATGCACAAAACTTTATAACATCCCTGGAGAAACAATTTAGAGAACTTTATAAATAACACACCTTGAGAAACAATTTGCAAAGATTTTTAAAAATGACTCTGGTGGGAGAGGTGTGGCCTGAAAAGCTGGAGAAAAGCTCAGCTCGTGCTGGGTCTGAGCCTGTCCAGGACGAGCAAAGTCCCGTCCTGGGTGGCATTTAATGACTTTGTCATTGTCCTGACATTGCTGTCACCATTGTTTATTTATCCAACCCGAGCTCTGATGTGCAGAGTTCTCCCAGGAACAGATTTTGGAGCCAAGGAGGGCTGGTGGGCTTGCTGGGCTCTGTGACAAAGGATGATCCATGGGGATGAGCTTCCCCATTTATATTCCTGTGGAGAATGGTCAAGGTGAGGGAATTAGCTGGGAAATATCCGTAACAGCTCATCGGGGATCTAAAGACCTTTGTGCTCAAAGATTTTGCAGTTCATTAAGAAATCAAAGTAAGTAAAAGTTAACTGCTAAATAATCACTGAGTTCTGAAGACAATTTGCCATCAAATTAGGTCGGATATTGAGAGGGAAGGACTCTCACACTTGGACTCTATAAAAGCACTTTTGAGAGACCTTTTCCCTGCCCTGGTGAGCAGCACGCGTTTGGATTTATCCAGGTGACATTTCCACCCTGGAATATCAGCTGGGTGCCCTAGGAAATCTTGCCAGTCTTCCTCCCACTTGACCTTTGGGGATAAATTGGGAAGTGCTGTTTTCCTGGGTTTGATGTGGAAGGGAGCTGAAGGATGTGAGATGGTTCCTGTGGGTTTGGCTGGCTCTTTTATTCCTTTGAAATTCCAGCATCTCTTCAGTGGGAGAGTTTGGGAGCTCTGTTTTCCACCACTGAGCATGAGAAGAGGCAATTCAGGGTCAAATATCCTTGCAGCTCAAGATAAATTGGTGGCAATTTTAGGATGAAGCTGTTTGGCTTCAGCAGAGTCTCTTAAGGTGTGGTAAATTTGGCAATTTTCCTAAATTTAGACTAACAGGACTTCAATATCTTGGAATAAACTTCATTAATATTTACAACTGTTCTTAGCACCTGAATAACTGAGCTGCTACTGCCTGGACAAGATGAACTGTCAGCTAAAACAAGTGTTACAGTTTAATGGCATGAAAGAAACTTAACTATGGCTCAAGAATTTCTGGGTATTGATATTCTGGTTTTAGAAGATTTAGTTGTTACCCCTTCATTAACCATTGCCACTTTTTTGATGTTATATTGGAACTTCCTTCTCACCCAACTGTATTTTTACTTCAATTCTTAGCCTTTTTTTTCCACATAACAAACTTCATTAGTGAGTAGGATTTAGCCTGACTTTTTATGTAGCTTATCCAGACTGAAGCACATCAACCACGAGCCTCTAAAAACGCTGGAATGGGAATGTTTACAGGCTTCTGACAAATACTGAGCCGTTGATTGCAGAGATATTTTTATGAGTGAGTAGCAAATGTTTCTGGAGAGATCATTTAGAGTGAGGCTGCTCTGATTGAGTTATTTGCTGCATTTCTGTGGCGCTTTTTTTTTTGTTTTTGTTGTTGTTGTTGTTTGTTTTCTCCGAGGGAAGTCACAATAAAAGATGAGTCTGAAAATAGGCCCCGTGTCTGGTGGTTATGGATGCACTGCTATAAATAGTGGGACTTCTGGGGGCTTTTTGGATGTCACAATGAAATCAATCTTGGGATAATTATGCTCCTCTGAAGAAGCTGGAACATCAGCTTAGTCTTTTATGTGTGAATATATAGGAGTGACTTTATTGATAGCACAATAATTGGACATTATGAGAACTGCTCAGCATCTTCCCTGAGTGTGGAAGTGCCTGTAAGGGGAACAGAAACTCAAATTTGATCTGATCCCAACAGCTTTCCCATAGCTGGGGGTCCTTCTTTGCCTCTATCTACAAGAAAATGCAGTTTTTCATTATAATGAAAGCAGCAATCAAAAAGTCTTAATATTTTTGTTTCCTTCCAAAGGGAAATGAAGTGTGAATGACATATTTTGTCCCATTTTACCAATAAATTAGTTAGAAATATTTTCTTATTAAATGGTTTTAAGAGGGTGCTTTTCTTATCTGTGGTCTGAGTCTTGTGTGTCTCATGTGAGATTTTTACACCAAACCAATTATTTAATAAGAAAGAGTTTTTTTGGTTTAAAAAAAAAAAAAAAAAAAGATAATTCTAGATCTAATTTAGAATCTGAATCTCTTAGGACTAAGAAAGTACTGGCCCAAAAACATCAGTAATATTTATGTTAATATTTGCTTTAAAGTGAAGATAGTTTTGGGAACTCCAGGTAAATTCCTCCACTAAAAATATGGGAAGAAGTTTTGTTTTCCTGCTTAGCTTTGCTCTGGAATGTGGTGCTAACAGAGGGAAAAGAGATTCCTTGTTAATATTTCATAATTATTTTCTAGTTCTGCTCCAAAGGTATTGGGTTTTCATTGTACAGGGCTGTTGTACATAAAAAGCTGGAAGAGATAATGCAATGACTGGAAAGAAAATCATCTCATGGATGTTTTTAAGTCCTTCCCGTGGTTGGCACTGTGGAGGTTCCTCCCTGGGCCAGTCTGGCTGATGTCACTCAGATATTTGGGTGCCTCCCAGAAGGAGCAATCGCTGATTTTACAGCAGAGAAACTGTTAATCCATTTCCCTGCCTTATGTACATATAGATTTTATGTGCATATAGATTCAGGTAGAGTGAAGACTTCAGGAGAAAGCTCAAAAATGACTTTTCTAACCCCTTCATGGCTATTAAAATTAAGAGCATTTGAGTCCAGCCCTATCTATAGCCAAGTTATAAACAGGTTCCAGCGAGGAAATGATTTGTCACCAGCAATTATTAAAAACTTTCCAGTTAAATCCAAGTTATAACCTCCTTCTTAAAAACAGAGAGGGCTGAATTACTGTTTTAGGTTTCATCTGGGTCATTTTCAAACATGAATAAAACATTTCCCTTGCACAAATCATTCATCTCCACGAAACCTTCGGGAAGGGTGGCAGGAATGACCAGCAGAGGTGGAGATGTTCACGCAGATTTCGTGGTGATGGAAAAGCTCTTTCGGAAACAAGGGGAGAAAGCAGAGTGTGAGAAGAAATCCATCCACAGATGGGGGGAGAAATGAAGTGCTTAACTCAAATGGCAGCACGACTGAATTAGTCAGGGGCTGAGGGCTTATTTCCAACGAAATATGTTCACCCAGCTATTAAGAGTGTCCTCATGAGGAATTCCTGCGGTGTGAGGCATCAGTCACAGGCCAATCTCCTGGCTTGTATTGGAATTGCTGGGTGAAAAGGTGATTTCGAGTCTCCAGTGATTGTTACTGGATTATACATCAGAGCAGAGTGAAATGGCAAAGCTTTATTGTCTGACACTGCATTGCAAAATTGGTATTAGGTTAAATCATGTTGCTTGGTCATAAATCAGAGACACGCGGGTGAAAAATGAATATACACAGCCTCTTATTGCTGTGGCTTTGTTTGTGGCTTTTGCCACTAATTCCTGCTTAAAATTCAGCTCTGGCTGCTGGAGAAGCAATGCCAAACCCATCAGTAAGGGGCTGATGGGAGCAGTGGTTTGGGGGAGCTGCTGCAAGTATTTGTGAGTGGGCGCTGGCTCCACAAAAATCACGGAGGAATAATTTGTAAATAGGAAATTGAACTGCAAAGCTCATCTCTGCGTGCTTAATTCCTCGGTCTGATGGGCATTTTGGGGGGAATAAATCAGAAAGTTGGACACTTGGACTCTTCCAAGGATGGGGCAGCCACTCTGGGCTTCTCTGGGCACCCTGTGGCAGGGCCTGCCCACCCTCCCAGGGTGGAATTCCTTCCCAATATCCCATCCATCCCTGGCCTCTGGCAATTTTCAGTCATGCCCCATCTCCTGACACTCCATGAACAGCAAAACTTCATCAAAAAATCGATTCACCAATGGCATCACTATCCAGCAAAACTTTGGATAACTGCAGACACAGGCCCAGAGCCAGAAGCCTTCCTCTTGTTCTGGCTAATATTTAATGTTTTTAGGCAAAAACAAAGTAAGAAAAATAAGTTTATGAAGGAAGATTTGGGTTTTTTTTTCCTTTTACGTTTTAATTTCTTAGAATATCTGGTTAAAATTCAAGAGTCACCTCCTCAGATTTTTTTATGTATTTTGCTTTTTTTGTATGTGATTTTGTGTGCAGGTTTTGGTAGCACTAAAAAGAAGTTTTGCCTATAAGAATGGGGTTCCACACCTGACTGCAATAACGAGTCATAAAGTCCACAAAGAAATGATTTAAAAATTCCCCCCTGCTATTAATTGGAGTGATATTATTTCTCTGTATGTTATTTCGTTTGGGCTTTGGAGGATTAATTTACTGGAAGTGTCTGAATTGCAACAGAAATGCTGATTGTACTGAAATTACCTTAAATGAGTCAGAAAAAATGGGTTTTTAAAGTCAAGCTCCTTCTGCTCCTTTTCTTTTCCTTTGAAAGTTTTTCCTGCTTTTCACTGGCTTTGTCCTTATAAAAATATTTAAATTCTAGTTGCTTTTTGGAGATCTGGAAAGTCTTAATCCAGCTCGATTTGATTTTAAACACTTGGCTAAACTCTCTGGGTTTGCAATTGGTATCAAATTATGTGTTCAGTGAAAGTTTAGGGGTAGGAAGTGGAGTAAATTCCTAAGAATTTATGATGGGAATGAGCTGAACTGGGAACCACCTGCAAGCACCAGCCTCTGGTCTCGATTCTCCCTGGTTTTTTTGGCCATTATTCCAGAAATTTCAACACTTAATCTATGGTGGCTCTTTGTGTTCAACAAACCAATTTTTGTTTGTATTCGTGACTTTTAATTCAAATCTGTGCCAGCAGTGATGACAGATTTATGGGATTTTACGGGATCTCCTGGCCATCCCGAGATATTCCAAGTATTTTTTAGTGTAATTGGGAAGTGCTCCCCATTACCTTGGCTCAGCTGGCAAAACCAAATCAGTTTGACAGGCACAGCCTGAAATCTTCATTCCAACCGGTGTTTTTGACATTTTCCGTTCTTCCCGATGTCAGTTTTGGGCAATCGCTGCGTGTTCATGGAAGCGTTGGTTTGGAAAACCTGGGAAGCTGGAGTCCATAGCAGCCAATTAACACTATTTAACAGCTGTTCAAAGGGATAATTGCCTGATGTTAGCATCACCTAACGTTATTTTTAATGCTAATTATGCCCAATTTACTCTCCCAAAACACTCCAGCTCCCGGTGTGTTTCCAGACCGGACGAGGGCAATGTTTGTGCTCCTGCCAGCTGCAGGATTTTGGGAAATCACAGCTCAGTGTTCCTCGCTGAAGGATCGTCTCCCGAAATGAGATGTTGTGGTGTCACATTTCTCCTCTCCCTGGCGATTTCTTGGTAGGATTGCAAAGCCAGAAGGAAACAAGCCCCAAAAACTGCCACAGCCCAGCAGATAGCTCAGTTTTTGCTAATTTTTCCAGAAAATTGTAGAGTAATTCCCACCCTTTTTAATGAACTTTAGGCTGCATCCATAATCCTGCTCACTCAAAATTTCTTGGAGGATTACAAGATTACATCTATATTTTTTCTCTTAAATCCAGCATCTCGATTTCTGTGAATTACAGAAATGTGAGGTTTTTAAATTTTTTTTAAGATTTACTTGCTCCATAACCTCCTGCTAACAGCAGTCTAAATTTTTCCTCTTCATATAAATGACTCATTCCTCAGCTTCTCTACAGTTTTACAAACTGAATAAAGCAGCATAAATTACCCATTTAGGAAAGGTCTTATTGAATGTTAACATTTTACATCCAGGATCAAATTGAAATAATTGCCTGAAAGGAAAACGCCTAAAACAAATGATGGGTGTTGAAAATAGAAATCATAGTTTCAAATAAAAATAGATAGAGAGCCCTTCAGAAGCTGTGGTAAATGAATAGTTGGTTTAGTTGGGAAGTGGGGATTTATTAGCTTGGGTAGATTGCGATGAAAGATATCTGTGAAAATAATTGGTCTCATTTTGGGAAAATCAGGCAGTCCATTAAAAGTGCTGCACACAATGATCACAGGAATACTAATTTGGCTGGCAAATTCCTGTGGTTTCTAGCACTCCCCGAAGCAGTGTAAATTCCAGCCAGGAGAGGATAATTCAGGTCATCCAGAGCCTTTTGTTTGTGCATCTCTGCATCCCCGGGAGGATTCCTGTGTGGGAATGGATGTTGAGAATCCCTCTCAGCCTCTCCTGAGCTTCCAGGTGCAGGCAGGGAGGTATCAGGAGTTGATGTGGAGTATTTCCAATTAATTTTGGGGTGAAATAACAGAGAAAATGGAGTTTGCCTGACCGACACCCAGCCCGTGTACAGAGCAGGATGAGCTGTACAAGTTTTTGAGGCAGGAAAGGAGAGCTGGAATCACCAGCTGGGCACAGGGAAGGAAAATTTTCCTTTTTGCCTTTAAAGATGTAAAAATAATTCGGAGAGATATAAATAAAACATATGTGCTTTGTTTTTAGGACAGAAAGAGGTAAAATAATCACTATTCTGGATAATAGCAGTTGGGGTGGAAACGCCTCATTGGCAGCAATGTATTTTCTGTGGGTTTGATAGAGACAGGAAAATACTTTTAATCTTTTCAATCATGATTGATATCAATCATCTTAAACATGCAATTACCCAGGTATACAATTAATCAAAACACTGTGAGATGAGCAGAGTATCATTATTTAATTTCACCAATAAATGCCTCGACAGAATCTGCTCCTGAAAGATTTTTCCAACACTGGCTTCAGAATTGGTTTCAAAATAAGAAATGATCTCCCATATGGAGTCATTTGTGAAAGTGTTGCTGGTTTGAAGTGTGGGAATAGTGAAGCCTGTGGGTGTTGCATCTCCTGCAGCAAAAAAGGAACATGAACCTGTGGAGCCAGCCAGAAAAATGAGGGAAAGTCCAAGTGAAGAAATGGTGGGTGAAGATGAAAATGTTGCACATTTTCTATATATTTTTGCACCTAGAATTCTTATAATAAATTAGATTTCCTTTCCCAGCCGGGTCAGGAAATCTCAGGGCTCAGCACTTTGGATACCAACCTATCCTGACAGCAAATACACCTGGAAATGCAGAACTGCAAACCTTCCTAAGGCTGATTTATGAACCCTTGTGCCTTTTCATTCTGACCAAACAAAAGGGGTTTGGGGCCTTTCCAGTTTTTTGAGCTCTGCTGTGGTTGGACCACAGTGAGATTTGTTGTTCTTGGTGCCAGGGAATTTTCTGTGTGTAAAATGAACAGTGAACAAAGAGTGACTTTGCTTGGTGTAATTTTGTGAAGCAATTTGATGGCTTTTGAAGATTCTCTGTCATCCTTGAAGCATCGCTTTCTGTGAGAGTGTTTGATTTTGATGTTCATATTTTCAGAGCCCAGTCTGAGCTTCTGCTTTCCCCTCTGCTCTTCTCCTTCCTGATCTTGGAGTGCTGCTAGGATTTCCCAGGGCCTTCTGTTTATGAAATGCAGAACAAATCTGAATCTTTCATCAAAATTAAGATTGAGTTGTGCCTTATCTCTCTTTCCTCTGCATCTGGTGGATTTGCAGGTGAGCAGGTTTCTTTCCTGGGTAGTGTAGGAATTGGAAGGGTTTTATTTTTAGTGAAAATCCAGATTAATTCCACTGTAAGGCCAGCTCGTATCTCTAATGTAAAAAGTGAACTAGGATGGAATTGATTTCTGGTTTTGCTCTAAACAGCACCATAAAATAGAGATGGAATTGAGAAGGGTGAAGTGCCTACATGAAAATATCTGTGCGTGTGTAATGGCTTCCAGTGGTCTGAGGTAAATATACACAACTAACAGGAAATATTCCCAAATTCCAGCAAAAAACCCTCACTGAGCAGGATTACAACACGAGGGACAATTCTGCAGCCATGTCTGAAGGACTGAATAAAGGAAACTCTCTTTGAAAAGCAGGAAAAAGAGTTGTGACTGCAGCCTTCACTTCCTGGGGGTGTCCCAGACCTGCCTGGATCACATCCAGATCCCTCTGGCTTGTTCCCAGTCCTGCTGGGACAGGGTGATGTGACAACTCCCAAAGGTCCCATCCAGCCTAAAGCATTTTGTGACTCTGGGCAAGCCTGAGGTGACAATGGGTGGGTCAGTGTTGACTTCCCTGGAAAACTCCAGTGATTTTGACAAAAGGGAAAAAACCAGAAATTGCAGCCATTTTCAGCCGTTTGAATATAAACCCCACTGCCTTCTGGGCTAGTAATGCATAATATTTTTAGTAATGGTGCTTTTCGAAGTGGTTTTTGAATGAATAAAGGTTTTTTAGGTAATGAGGCTTGTTATCCAAATGAAAACATCCTTTCAGATCAAACTTTACCCTCCTGCTCACGCCAGCTCCCGCCCTTCTTGTGTTCCTTACTCGAGCAGTGACATCTCTGGCAGAAAAACTAAAGAGCCTATTACACAGCAAGGGGAAAAAAAAAAAAGAAAAAACAACTGAATTTAGCTCAGCATTCAAAAACTCAGCTGCTTGAAAGGTCCTGCTCCCCTCTGCAGGCCCAGAGAGCCCGTGGCAACTCCATTTGTCACTGCAGCAAACGGGCAGGACGTGGCACTGGTGGCAGGCAGGAGGGGGGCCAGCAGATGATGGATGTGGGTGGCCCTGGCTGAACCAGCAAGCCCAGGAGCTGGGCTGGATCCTGCTGGGGGCCTGGGGCTCTCCAGAGTCCCATTCCCAGGAAAACCTGCAGGAATTCTGTGATGAGGTCAGCAGCTGAGGGGACTGAAGGCAAAGCGAAATGTGGCAACTGCTGGATCTTTTCCATAACTGGTTTTCTTGGGGCAAAAAGAGGCGTGCGAGAAGAGCTGTTGTGGCTTAAGGGCTGAGCTGAGGGGTGGAACTCCTCAGTTTTTTTCAAGTTGATGAGTGTGGAGGTCTCTTCCCTCCCCAAACAGTGTCACCACAGAGGAAAGTCACCTGATGGAGGCAGGGACACTTGTCAGTCAACCTCTCCCTTAAAAAGGTGATGATATTCACAAATATAACAGCCTAAGATCATTTAATAAGGTTACTATAATGAGTTATGTAATAACAGGATTTTTACAACACAAAAAATATGTTTAAAGCAAATACTGACCAAAGTTTTAATAGGGGTTGGAGCCAGACCCTAAATTTAATTTGTGCTTTGCCCCGCCGAGGGTATCAGAGGGAAGCTGTGGTTCCTCACTGGAATGCTGGGTTATTCCTGCAGTGCTGGCTGGGAAATAAATCAGGCTTTCTCCAAACTCATTTCCCAAGCTGAGTTTCAGGCAGGGCATGGTCAAGTGCCCATTGGAGCTGGAAAAGGCCGGGCAGGAGCGTGGAGGGACCACCTGCTCTGCTCCAGTCCAGTCTGGAGCCAAGCGAGTCCAGATGGATTGTGTTTGTATTTAACGTGAGATCAGGAATAACAGATCTGACAGAGCTTACCAGCTTCAGGGCTGGGACAGAAGACAGAAATGAGAGAATTCCAAGTGCAGAGCTGGGATGTGATGCTTTCAGGACAGTTGCAAGTAAATTGCTGTGACTTTCCAGCCTTGAAATTGCAAAGGATGGAGAGTGAAGTCCAGTTCAATGCTAAAAAATCCACAGAGGTGGCCTTGCCTCTTCCCCTGATGGCTGCCAGTGCTAGGGTTTGCTGGAATTGCTTCAAATTGGGGAAGTGATGAAAGTGAGTTATTTCAGAGCCTGGAAATGCTGTAAAGCCACAGCATTTTGATTCTTTGTCAAAGAGCACTGCAAGTCTGAGTGTTATTGGTAAAAACAACACAAGAAAATGATGGTTTAGGCTGTGGCCTCTTCTGTACACCAATGTGTCAAACAAGGTAGTTCCCTTTGGGCAAAAAAACCCTGTTTTTAATGGAGTGGAGGAAAACCTTTGTGTCTGGCACAGCCTTCATTAAATGCTGTATTTAGACTGATAACTTCAGTGATGCAACCTGTATTTTTTATTTCTTATAATTCTAGAATAGGAATATTAAACATCTCTCTATTCTGCCCTTTGCCTTGACAGATGTCTTGGCCAGGATTAAATTAATTGCTAAATGTCTTTTCCTGCCTGACAGCTGGGAATTTGAGGCTTCAGAGGTAAATAGGTTTTGAAGCAATCCAATAATAGGCTTACAAGGCTGAGAGGCAACAGAGCTGAAAAGTGAAAAATCAAGAGGCTGGACCATTAATACCTCCTGGAAAAGTTAATCAGTCCATGACAAGAGGCTGGAGTCTAAAGAGTGGCTGTGTTGAGGGGTTTGGCAGGTCAGTATTTCACCCCAAGTGTTCAGGTTTGGAATATTTATGTAGTTGTATGTTGTGTGGTAAGTATTTGTGGTTAATTAACTCTGTAAAAAGTTGTGAGGTGATCTGAGCAGGTTTTCCTCAAGAGAAGAAGGGGTGAATGTCCTCAAAGTTGGTTGTCACTGCCTGGTAGATGTTGTCTTGTCTATCCCAAATTTAGGGGTGTTTTCCTGTATTTTGGTTCAGTGCCAAGGCACGATGGAGTTGCTGACTCCAAACACCCACAGAGAATAATGCCAAAGGGTGAGAAGGCTGAGGGTGGCTCTTCAAGCCTTTTCAAGGAAAATCTCAATGTTGGGGGCCGTGGTTTCAGTGGGGACAAGAGGAAAAAGACAACATCAGAAGGTCCTCGGTGGCTTTGGGCACCAAAGGCTGCAGAGGTGGTGCTGGAGAGAGGACAGAGGTTTGGGGTTCTATCAGAGAAAGGTTAAAAGATTAATGATGGATGGAGAAAGAAAAACTTAGGCATGACAAATCTATATTGCCGTGGTCCGTGTGGTGACAAAGGACTCTTGACAATAATATCAGAAGGCTAAATATGATTTATTAACATGACTCCATAATACAAAGGATTTGGGGCTATTCTCTGCCCAGTCTGGAGCATCTGGAGCTCCTGCCTCGAGCTCTGTCCAAGGAATGCCAGAATAGCTTACACAATCAGAGATAACAACTTTTCACCTCATAGGTTGAAAGGAAGAAAAACCCTCATCTCCTGTTATCAGGAGACAGGCAGAGAAACCATCTGTGTCCTTGAACACAACTCAGAGATTTTGTTTATAGAAACTTCTACAGAGTAAAGAGACAGTAAAAGGATGCTTTCCCATGGGAGGAATTCTTCTGCAGGCCTGCATGCAGAGAAACCTGTAATATGTTCATGCAACAAATCTACAGGATAATGTCGTTACTGAAACAAAAGTAACGTTGCTGAGAGCCTCCAAAGCATTTTGCACCAACTGGTAAAATACCAGTGCCCATCTGCAAAAGGGGCTGCTGGAGGTTTGCTCTCCTGTTGTCTGTCTCCATGGTAATTTAGTTTCCTGAGGGCTGAAATCCATTTGTTTAATTACAACCTTTCGTTTCAATACGGTGGTGGCTCTGCGTCCCTAATTACTCTGGCTGGTGTGCAGATGTAGAGAGACCTCATTCCATGAAATGGCTCAAAAATTCTGGGGGTGTTCCTGAAGAAAACATCAACATCTGGAGCAGAGCAGTACTTTTGGATACTAATGCTTCAAATGAAGCGTTTAGGGGTTCTTGTGCTTTAAAGGAATGTGGGCAGGAGGATGTCTGGAAGCCTGGCAGTTTAACAGAACTTACACTGAAGTGTGCAAGAGTGCAAAATGAAGCCAGTCTGGGCTTTTGGTACAAATTCAGGGACATTTGTGCCACTGAACTCCTTCCTTGTGGGCACAGTGGGAAGAGCAGCCAGAAATTTCCATGGAGAGGGGGAACTTCCAGCCCTGCTGGTGCTGGGAACTCGGTTTTATCCCCACTCACCACTTTTGGCACCTGCAAATCACCTGCAGTGAAAGACCTTGGGGGAAAATGGGATTTGCAGGGATGGCTGGAGCTGATGGAGTCTCTGGAATTAGGATGGATTCTGCTGCCTTTAGCAGCCCTGGAGAAATGTCTTGGCAAACACATTCCTGTCCTCTTACAGCTCCTAAATGGTTTCTTCAAGGACTCCTCTTTGCAGGAATTGCAGATGAATTCCCTAAAAATGGGAATTAACCTCTGATTTGGATAGGGCAGTGTCATCAGTGTGAGAAGAATGGGTTCTGGGAGCTCTGCNATCAAATCCTGTCAGTTCCTGGCAGATTGTGACCATGGTCTGGTGACTTCCTTTTTATTTGAATAATTTCCCAGGTGAATTTCTACTTACACTATTTATCATGTCCTTCTGTGGCAAATACTGGTAATTCTGGAAAACAGCCTCCAAAAGGAAGGAGTGAGCCTTGTGAATCTTAATTGATTCATATTTAAGTGTGGATCAGGTGCTATTTTTCCAGAATATTTTGACTGGTTTTAGGTATGGTTTAAGATTTTTTTTTTAATAGGAAAAATTACGAAGGAAATCTTTCTTTAGGGATTTCAGAATCCTGTTATATTTTATTTGGTAATTTCTACCTGTCTGGATCTTTCCTGTGAATATCCAGCTTGGATGGGGCTTGGGAGAGTGGAAGGTGTCCCTGCCCATGGCAGGGGTTTGGAATGAGGTGATCTTTAAGGTCCCTTCCAACCCAAACCATTCTGTGATTCCATGAATAGCACTGGGAATGTTACAAAAACAACGTATTGGCCGTAAAACTAAAAGAATCAACATTTTAAATATTACGAAGATGAATTATTTGCTTTCTCTTCTGGGTTTGTCTCCATTTGATGGTGTTGAACACAGCACGGCCGTCTTCAGGCAGATTTTTGTGCAACGCTGAATTCCCAAGGTGTCCGGGGGATGTCTGGGGGGCCTTGAGCTCCCAGTTTGGGCAGCTCTGATCCCCAGAGCCCTGCTGTTCCAGGGGCTGGGTCCCAATCAGTGCCAGTGGAGCTGAACTAAGCACTTTGTGTGGGATAAATTCCATTTCCAGGCCTCGATGCGTTTTCCCTTCACACCCACCTTTGCCAATTTTTTCTCCTGTGTGCCCACACTCCCTGACTCCTGCTCCAGGAGACTGATCCCCTCTCCTGTCTGTGATTCCAACCCCTCTCTGGGCCACGGGAGCTGGGCAGGTCGTGCTTGTCTTGCTGGTGCCTTCCAGGGAGGGAAACAAATGAGGAACAGAGGCCAAGCAGCAGCCACAGAGGTCAGGGAACATTTGTTTTTCCTTCTGGCAGGAGCAGCTGCCTCCCCAGCACTGGACAAAATCTCCTGGAAAGCTCCTTCTGGCTGGTGTGCATCCCGTGGTTTCACATGGTCCTGGAGCCTCAGTTAAACCCTTGGAAAGGAAGGAAGGGAAAAGCAGCATCACTTTTTTTGCACAGAGAAGTTGTTGATTCGGGATCCCAGATTCATTTAGGTTGGGAAAAGCCTCCAAGATTGAGTCCAAGCTGTGCCCAATGCCCACTTTGTGCCCAGCCCAGAGCTCTGACTGCCACATCCAGGCCTTCCTTGGACACCTCCAGGCATGGGGACTCCAAACCTCCCTGGGCAGCCCCTCCCAGTGTTTACCAACCCTTTCCAGGAAGAAATTCTTCCTGATGTCCAACCTGAGCCTCCTCTGATGCAGCTTGAGGCTGTGTCCTCTCATTCTGTCACTTGTCTGGGAGAAGAGCCCATCCCTGCACAGTAGAGGGAAATTAAGCCCAGCCTAAAGCCATGAGATTATTCCAGAGTGGAGAGCAGCTGGAAGAAGATGTGTGAGTTACTTGTGGCAATTTAAAATACAGTCCAGCCCTACTTTTTCTTTTTTTCCTGTAGAATTTGGCCTAAAACTGTAACTCCCGCTCTTAATTTTCCCCTTTCTGCCTTGTGAGCTAAATATTGACGTGCCTGGCTTTGATTTCATTGTGCTGTTGGGAGACTGCAAGAAAAACAGGGTGCCTTTGAATTTGCTTCAGCAAAATGCCACCTTTTCCCAGTTATCCCGTGCTTTTCTCCAAGATTTCTGCTAGCTGGGCCTCCAGCTGTGTGACAGGCAGCATCTGCTCCCAGCCTGGAGCTCTGGGGGCTGCCTGGGGAGCAGGTACTGCCATTCCCTGGCCCTGCTGGGAGGCAGATCCAATTTGGGCCATCTGGCTGCTGTCTCTTAAGAGCAGAGGAAGAAGTCAAAGACCTGAGAATTGGCAGCTGGAGGGGCTGAGAAGTGGATGTGTGACTCTGTGTGGAAAATGGACTTTTCAGAGCTGCTTTCTGTGCTAACCAGAGGATTTTTTAAAATTTATTTTATTTTTTTTTTCCAGGCAGCATGTTTGGTTTTGAGTTTTTCATGAGCTGCTGTGGAATATTTGGGTTTTACATTATTTCGGCCGAAAGAGGAAGTTGTGTTTCCTTTTCTCGATGTATACTTGCACATGGTGCTTTAAAAATTGCAAAGGAAAACCCCACTTTGTACTGATGGAAGTGTTTTTCTTTTCTGTATGAGAACATGCAGAATTCCACACTTTGATGCTACATTTCATTCCAGTGGATCCTCTGTTGGGTTGTATCAGGTGGAAGAGGAGGGGATTGAGAAAAATTAGTGATTTTATTTAGGGTAAAGCAGGTGGAGCATGGCCTAGCCAGGCACAGGGTGCTGATGCAGGTAAATCATGCAGATAAATGAGAATTCCCCTGTCCATCAATTAATAAGAGGCATTTCCCCTCCATTTCAAGCTTTGATTGGGTAGCTAAGGCTTAGAAATCCAAACTAGAAATCCAAACTGTCAATTATGATAATAGACCTTTGTCTTTTGCCTCTTCACAGATCAGTAGCAATTTATCATCCACTTAATTGCATACAAAAAAATTCTGTTCAGCCTTGAGTTAACCAGGAAAGCAAATCCTTCCCTTTGATCCTGAGGATATGAGCTGCAGTGGGGAATTTTCCCTGCCTTCTCCTGCCTCAAAGCCAGACCGCACCTCGTGACTCACTTGCTTGAAACGAGCACTGCTTAAACAAAAGAGAAATTAAGTCAGGAGGCTTAATTAATGTGAGGATGATTCACAATTCATATTAAAAATTGCCTCGTCATTTAGTGACATCAAACCAACGTGCATCCAGATCTTTTTGGTTTCAAACACTTCCCTGGTGAATAATTGCATCTTTGCAGCTTTGCACTTCTTTTACTTTGCAATTTCCAGGGCAGATGTGCCCTGGAAGGAAAAGCTGCTGCTGAGCTCCATGCTCTGGGGTTTTGCTAATTAAAGGTTACCAAATGCTGGTTAGAAAGTTCACAAGAGACAAAAAGGTTTTCTGGGAAGTGGGAGAGGGATGTGAGAACTGGGATGGGATTTTTTGGGGACAGTGGGGGCCAGGTGTGGCTGACACTGCTGCAGATCCCAGTTTGAGGTCACATCTGGAAGCTGAGGGACTGAGGGGAGCAATAGGAGTGACCCCTTGTTCAGGCTGGCCTAGAGCAGAGCAGGACAGAGTTCCAGAATAAAGCAGGGATTTATGAAAAGCATTTCCTCCATGGATCCACCTTGGACAGCACAAGAGCCCAGCCAGGGCGGCACCCAAGATGAACCAAAATGGTCCCAAAATGGACACCGGGCACCGGAAAAAAATTCCAACTCTTACAGCTGCTTTTTTTTGGACTCCTTTGAAAATCTCCCCTCTCAGACCGTGACAACTCCTCCCTGACACGATCTGTAGCGTCTTCCATGTCATCCTGCTCTGTGACAAAGGCAAAATTGTGTCTTTGGGAAGGAAAAATCTGCTGGACATGAGAACTCTTCCAGGCTTTCGTAGGAATACAACAACCTTGGGAACAGGGGAAGATGCCATAGGGAATTTGATTTTCAAACTTATTTGTTGTCTGCTTCAGTGCTTTGAGTGAATTTGTTCCCCTAATTTGATTTGTTATGTGCTTGTTGTAGCTCGAAGCCTGGTTCTCAACAATTGTAGAAATATTAAGGCCATGTCAAGTAATTTTCTGCTTTAATTTCAAAATAGAACTTCTTTTCTCTGCTGGTGTTTAGTGGTAAACATCGATATCGCCATCAAAACCACTCACAAGGTCGTGGTGCGTGTGATAATTTAAATTCTATAGGATTTATATGGACAATTGTTTGAGGGATGACACTGTACAAAATTAGCCTGAATATTTACTTTGTGTTCTCTAATTAAGCAGTTTTCATTGCTGACTGAAAGCAATGAAAAGACTCCTCTACAGAAATTTTTATCAAGATTCTCTGTCAGTTTTTCTTCCTGAATTTTCTTCCTGACTACTAGAACGATATCAATATTTTTGATTCTCCAAGAAGCTATAAATATATATATATTTATATATAAGCCCACTAATGGAAGTGCCAGCATTTGTGTGGTTGTTCTCTCTAAAAGCAACCTGATAATTTGATTTATTTAGAGTTTTTTCAAGGAATTGAAGTCCCTTCATTCTTCATTCTTGAAAATGTCTGTGTTTCTACATCCCTAAATAGAATTGCTATGTGTTTATGACTCTAATGTACTTTTTTTAGTCACTGACTCTTTAAAAAATGGAACAAACCCAGATGTTTGGTCTCCTGGGCATCCATTGTTGGTATTTTATTGTACTTGTAGAGGCAATAAAAATGTTTATTAAAAAATGTGTTTGCAACTTCCCACACTGATAATTTTTGGGGAAGTGTGAGGCAGTGTTATCTTTTCTGATACCTGGCCTAGTGATATTTGTTTATAGATATCCAGAAAAAAAACAGATGGTGCAGGATTTAGAGATATTTAAACATTGGGATCAATTTAGGCTGAAGTGGTGGAACACACCCTGGTTCCTGTTATCCAGAGGAATTTTAGCAGATGTGGGAGATTTATTATGGCCATGGAAATCTTGTGGGTTCCAAGGTGATGCTTTTCATTTATTTCAATAAAAATAAGGTTTCCCGAAGGATTCAGGCTGACCCAGGAGAAGGAAATGCTGGATTTTCTCAGCCATGAGCACAGGCTGTGCCAGGAAAACCTTTCTCCACACCAATTTTTCCAGGGGTTGGAAGCTGCTGTGTGCACTCGGGCTCTGCCAGGAATTCTAGCTCCTAGGGAAGTCTCTGTGTGTTTGGAATGTCATTCATGGAAGGCACTCCATATTTTCTTTTTTGACGTCCCCAAATCCCACATTTGTCAGTCCTAAAACTTGGAAAATTCCTGGGCATTCTGTGAGTCCCAGCTTTTAGTGGAGTCTCCCATGGGACATTCCCATTTGTGGCTTTCTCAGGGCGTCCCTAAATCCCCAAATTTGACTTTGAATACAGTGGGAGAGGAGAAGATTCCCTGGTTGCATTGCTGATTCCTTGTATCCCTAAATCCCCAAATTTGACTTTGGATACAGCGGGAGAGGAGAAGATTCCCTGGTTGCATCGCTGATTCCTTGTGTTTAGGAGCTCCAGTACAAAAATCCACCTACCTGATTTTACCTTTTGTGTCTTTAACATTAATTATTATTAATTTTTAACTTATGCCTTCCTTTTGTGACCGGGTAATTGCTGAAAATCATGGAATCATGGAAAGGTTTGGGTTGGAAAGGACCTTAAAGATCCAACCCCCTCCATGGGCAGGGAACTTTCCACTAGACCAGGTTGCTCCAAGCCCCATCCAATCCAATTCCCATTATAACCAGTATCAATCTCAATTATTCCATATCCAGGGAATTACTGGAATCCCAACAAAAGGATCAGTCTTGACTCACTTTTCTTCCTTTTCCATTGTCCAAAAGCTCCTCAGTGCTGCGCTGGCTTTCAATGAGGAATGAAGCTCCAATTGTCTGTGAGTAGCTGATATATCAATTTAAATATATTTGGCCATTAATTAAGTCCCCTTCTTTTTGCATGCAAATAGATTTCTCTCCAGGGAATTAATTACAGAACAAATTTCAAGCTAATCTATCTTTGCAGTCCAATGCAATATTATGCTATAAAACCCCCTCTCAAAATGAAGCTGCTCCCATTTAATGAATTGCTATCAAATTTTCCTAAACAATTTGGCACAACCCAGTTAAACAAAACCAGGAATCAGCCTAAAACTGATCCTAAACATCCCAGTGCAGTGCAGTGGCTCTGGTTGATAGGATTGCACAGGGATTTGGGAGAAGAGCTGATGGGGATTCAGAGATGGTTGCATGGTTTTTTTAAATGGCATATTGAAATCTGGATTTAATTTGGATTTTGTTTTATTACTGACTGTAATAGTAATTTTTCCATGGAAACAGATTAAAGCCCATGCTCACTTTTTTTTTTTTTTTGATGCTACCATATCCATCTTTTAAAAAACTAAATCTTCCAATAGTCCTCCTATTCAAACTGATAGTGATTATTTTTCTCGGGACATGAATATCCTTTCTATAGGAATTCCTCCTCTCCTGGAATGAGGACTAATTTGTTCTGCATCCTTGATCCTGCAAAACCTTATCCATGTATTTATATTTAGTCATGTCAGAATCAGTTAGGCTGGGTGAGACTTCACTTTCTGACTCATCCACCTTTCTTTAGAGACAGAGAAAACTCTTTGGGTGTCCTAGATTGATACCAAAACCACCCCATTCTTGGCAAGAATCTGATGCTCTGGAAGGAAATGAGGATGAATGTGTATTTTTTTATTTCTTTTGAAATATTATGATGTTGTCTAACAGTGATTATTGGTGTGAAGAGCTCAGTCGTGCAGTGCTGGTGCAAAGCCCTTCCAGGCCCCAGGAATGCCACCAGCCATTCCCATTCTTCACCTGCCAAGCCCAAAGTGATCCCTTGTTCAGGCTGGCCTAGAGCAGAGCAGGACAGAGTTCCAGAATCAAGCAGGGATTTATGAAAAGCATTTCCTCCATGGATCCACCTTGGGCAGCACAAGAGCCCAGCCAGGGCTGCACCCAAGATGAACCAAAATGGTCCCAAAATGGACACCGGGCACGGGCTCTGGCACTTTTATCAGTTCTGCTCCATTTGCAGATTGCAGTTCATTGTCCAATTCCAGCTTTAGCCCATCAAGTCCCATCCTGCTTGTTTTTCTCTCTCCAGCCCACGTTGTTTGTGCTCTTGGGCCTGAGGTTTGGATCATTTGTCCTTGGTCCCCAGCTGGAGAAGGAATTGTTTTGTCTCCCTGCTCTGTGCAGAGAGCTCACCATCCCATAATATGAAGCCCAGCCCCACACACTAAAGCAGCACAGAATCTGAAAAATATAAAAGCCAAAACCTGAGGCATCAAAGGGACAAGGAAATATCAGAGCTGCTGTTCTGGAGAGATGACAGTATGAACACCCAGTGTCCGTGCAGTCACTTCTGTCACAATCTGGATGTGTCTGAGCTCACTGGAAAACCTTTGTTCCCCATCTGATTTATTTGGGCTCTGAGCATTCACCTTTAGGCAACTTTATTAAGTGGAATCACTTCCCATTTGCTGCTGCTTTTTAACAGCTTTCTGTTTCACTTGTGTTTTCCTCCCTGGCAAAGGTTAAGTGGAGGTGACCCCAATCACATTTCCCTCATTCCCTACTCACTCTGTCCTGGCACCTCTCTCCTCCGAGGCAGGATTCATCATTGCTGATCTCATTTAGTTTGGGTAATAACGCAGGATCTGCTCTTCCATTTCCTTCTCTATCACCTTCCCTACTCCAAACCCGTGTCCTCTGTCACTCTATTATCACTTCTAGAAAAACTAAAAGTGAGTGTCCAAACGATTTGTTTGTAAATGGGTGCTTAAAGCTGTTTTGCAGCACAGTCCATGGCAATTCAGCACTCCGTTTTTTGTGGAGCTCCTTTTACGTGGGAGTTCGTGGAATTACTTCTGCTGACCACCTTCACTTGCTAATTTGTGGTTTTTATCTGCCTGGAGGAGTTTGTGTGCAGATTTCAGAGCAGCCTTTCAGTGTCTGAAGGGCTGAGAGGGAAGCTGGAGAGGGACTGTTCATCAGAAACTGTTATGGGAAAAGGGGGAATGGATTTAACCAAAAGAGGGGAATTTTAAGTTGGAGATACGGATGAAATTGTTCCTGTGAGGGTGGCACAGGGTGCCCAGAGCAGCTGTGGCTGCCCCTGGATCCCTGGAAGTGCCCAAGGCCAGGCTGGACACTGGGGCTTGGAGCAGCCTGGGACAGTGGGAGGTGTCCCTGCCCTGACAGGGGGTGGGAATAGATGATCTTTAAAGTCCTTCCAACCCAAATCATTCTGGGATTTTATGATTAAAATAAAGGAGTTAATAGCACCTCATAGCAATGCTCAGTTTGTCCAGCTGTGTTGGCTGTCCCTTGTCCCAACAGCTAAAAGGTTTCCGTTTTATTTCTTCTGCTTTGAGGGCAGTTTTCTTTTTCTTATCAATACAAAAGCCAAGTGAAATCCTGCACTTATTTCTTCTGTGGGGCAAAACTACCTCGAGCCTTCATGGAAAACACTGAAGAGTCCAGGATGTGCACTGCACTCACCTTGGGGCAATATACTTTAAGCACCTTCAGATAGAAGCGGTGTCTAAAAGAACAAAAATAAAAAATCTACATCTGTTTTAGCCTTGAAGACAGACAGGCTCATAGAACATCAGGAGCTGGAGAGCTGTAATAAAACTGGAAGTTTTAGTAGTTATCTGGGGAAGGGAAAGGGTTGAAAGGACAGAGCAGGAGATGGCGCCCTGGTGAGAGAAAAATAGCTTTTCTCCAGGACATGTTTAGTGTGTTGTGACCTCAGGAGATTGTGGAAAAGCAACTAAAATGCAGCTTAGCATCGTGGTTGTGATGTAAACCAGAAAATAATACTATTAAAATATGCATCGGTGTGAATAAATGCATATATACAGATAAATACATGTATATGCACATATTTATTTGCCTGAAGGGGTACGAATGGAGATGAAACTGCTCAGATGCTGCTCACCAAATGTAAACAGAGTGAGAAGGAGTTTTGGGCTTTGCAGGCACGGGAGGAATTTGCAGCTCAGCCTCTGTCAGGTGATGTGCTGCTCTGATTTTTCAGCCCTTGGACTGCTTTGACAAATTTATAGCTGTGGCCTCTGAGGAAATGTATGAAAAGGTGGGAAATGAAAAGTGAAAACGGTGAGGGGACAAAGTGAGATGGACAGCAGTCAGCAGACAGGAGCATGGGTTGTTTAGGCTGGAAAAACCCTCTCAGATCGAGCCCAACCACGAACCCAACACTTCAGGTCCTCCACTGACCCCACATCCACGGAGTTCTGAGCCCTCCCAGGGATGGTGATTCCACTACTGCCTTGGTCCATTCGTTAACAAAGGACTCTTGACAATAATTTCAGAAGGCTAAATATGATTTATTAAAATGACTCCATAGTTCAGAGAATTTGAGCTAATACCTGCCCAGCAAGGAGCATCCGAAGCTGCTGCTCAAGCTTCGTCCAAGGAATGCCAGGATGCTCACAGTATCAGAGAGATAACAGTCCTTCACCTCACAGGTTGAAAGAGAAGCCCTTATCTCCCGTTCTTAGGAGACAGGCAGAGAAATCCAAAATGTCCTTGAAACACAAACCAGAGATTTTGTTTACAGAAACTTGTACAGAGTAAAAAGACAGTAAAAATATTGCTTTTCCGTGGGAAGATTTTTCTGCAGGCTTGCACACAGAGAAACTTATAATATGTTCTTGCAACATTCCACCACTGCCCTGGGCAGCCCTTCCAATGCCTGACGCCCCTTTCAGTGTAGAAATTTTCCTTAATTTCCAACCCAAACCTCTCCTGGCAAAACTTTTCCTCTTGAGCAGACACCGACCCCCACCCGGCTGTGCCTCAGCTTTGACACACACACACACACGACTTTCCTCAGCAGCTGGAAATGTTTGCTTTCTTTCTCTTTTTGCTCATTTCAAGTGGATGTTGGCGTGGGCAGCGGGAGGAAGGAATGGAGTGGTGTCTTGCTGTTAAACAGAGCAGCCCAGCAGGGAGCAGAGGGATGGACTGATGTCCACGGAGTGACAACAGGCAAATGATGCCAATCAGAGCTCAGAGCATCCCCTGCTTAGGAAATAAACTGGTTTGGGAAGTGGAAAAATGAAACAAAACGCAACAAACCTGAGGGGTATTTTCTAAGCAGAAAGTGGACTGGCAGGCGTTGGGGAGAAAGTAGTTATATTTTCATTTTTAAATGGAATAATGAAGTGGTACGCTTCCGAAAATATGAAAATTACCTCCTGGTGCAGAAATGGGCAGTCTAAATAAGACTGAGGATTTTGTGAAATGTGAAATTTTAAGTAGAGCTTCTTAAAATTAGATATTAAGAAAGTCTGAGCATATCCATCGTTTGGGTGAGAGTTTGGGTTGTGGGGAGTCTTGGGTGTGAAGGAGTTTCTGTTTCTTGAGATGAGAACCTCCTAGAAGAAATGAGGTTGGATGCAGACCAATTGCTGCATAAAATCATAGAATGGCTTTGCATGTAGAGGTTTGGATTTACATCACTTTAATTCAAAATTTTCAGATGAAATTTAGTTGTCCTGTTCATGAAATTTGGTTTCTAAGGCCTGTTTGTAATTAAAAAGTCTGTCAGAAATTTTACTGAATATGTAATTACTAAAATTGAAAATATGTGCATGCAGCCACCACTGATTTCAACCCCACCAAAATTTTACTTATAATTGGTGCAGCTTAACCAGAATGGTTCCTTGAATCTGTCCTTGATTTGCAAGAGCAATTTTGGCCAGAAGAGGTGATATAGGTAAAATATCCAATTTGGATAGAAAGACCAACTCCTAATTTGTCTGCTTTGAAAGCAAAGTAAAATTTCCATAATTTCTTTACAGAGAAACAATGACAGATCCCTAAGAAAAAAAAAATTTGAAGTGAATTTTAAAAGAATGCACTTAACTCCAGCTTTTCCCCAAGGAATGCATTTTTAATCTTATTTCAAAATACATACCTGCATTTAATTTATTTAAAGACCTCTTTGATTTTGCACTCTTTCCCACTGGAGGAACTTCAACCCTAAATGATAAATCAGGATGTTGAAAAGTTTTCTTATCATTTTTAGACCTGAAGGATAATGGATGTTTCAAGAAACAATACCAAAAGCTACTTGAAAGGCAGAATTAAAAATAAATAAAAGAAAACAGATGAGAGAGGGAACCTCCCCTGTGGATTTTATGTCCTTTTGATTTATCTGGAAGAAAAGCTGAGTTCTTGTGACAGGAGGGAGAAGGGCTTTAAGTGCCTCTTGTTAACCTTGGCATATTCTGAATTTTCAGTGGTGAGTGCATGGGATAGAACAGAAGAACAGGTTGGGTGATAAAAATCTGCTTTTTCTTTTAGTCACTGCTGGTCTCCTCTGTCTTCTTTCTCTTTGTGGTTTTCCTCAATAAATGCAAGATGGAATTTCTCCTGGAACGAAGCCATCCTGTAATAAATTGGGGTTTTAAGGATCTTTGTCCAATGAGTGAGGCATTTGTAGGATTTCCCTGTGTGCTTTAGGGACATAACTTAAGCGGAGGAACATCCTAAATCCTAAATCTACAGCTGGTGAGGAGCAGCATTCCTAAACCCCCTCACAGCTGAGCCATCCCGAGCTATTTCCTTCTGGGAGGATTTTCTTCCTTTACAGCTTTAAACTTCCCCTTTCCCCTCTTACAGGGTAAAATTTGGTGCTGCCTTTTTGGCTGCGTGTTGATCCCCTTTGGGTGGCTGGTTCAGGGCAGAGCAGGATTATTGCTGTGGTCTGTGTAGTAACAAAAGACTTTTGACAATAATATCAGAAGGCTAAATATGATTTATTACCATGACTCTACAATACAAAGGATTTGGGCTATTATCTGCCCTGTCTGGAGTATCTGAAGCTTTTGCTTCAAGCTCTGTCTAAAGAATGCCAGAATAGCTTACACAATCAGAGATAACAACTTTTCATCTCACAGGTAGAAAGAAAGAAAACTCCTATCTCCTGTATCAGGAGACAGGCAGAGAAACCATCTGTGTCCTTGAAACACAGCTCAGAGATTTTGTTTACAGAAACTTCTACAGAGTAAAAAGACAGTAAAAGGATGCTTTCCCATGGGAAGAATTTTCTGCAGGCCTGCATGCAGAGAAACCTGTAATATGTTCTTGCAACAGAGGATTCCCTGGGGGATGTTCCCTGGATGCACAGCCCATTCCTGCCCTCCCTTGTGTCCCTCTTTGGGCCAGGGACGGTGGCCGTGTCCGGCCGGCGGCTCACACGGAGGATCCCCCACCTCCCTGCCCTTTCCCAGAGCTGCTGAAAAGGACTCATTTTATTCTAATAAGGCAAATGACATTTCCAGCAACCCTTTCCAAGCAGATCCCCTGCAGGGAACTTCAGGAGATTTGATCTAGGCCTTGTCAGTTTTTGCTCTCTTTTTGCATCTTCTTTGACCACTGGCCCCTAATTTGGTTGGCCCCCAGTGGTGTCCTGAACCAAGGAAAGTGGTTTTTGTGACAGCTGTGCTGCTGCTGTCCCTGGGCTCCTTGTCCAAACACTTGGCTGCACTTTTGCTTCAATGGAAGCCACAAATGAACTCATTTGCATCTCACACCAATTATATTATTTGGAATAATGAAATGTCTGGCTGCTTTCATTCCTAAATCAAACGGTGCTCCTCCAGGTGAGAGGTTGTGCTGCACGTTAGAAATGTTGCCTGTGCCCCACTCCTGAGTTCTGGCATTTGGGAAATCAAACCTGAGAGCCCTCAAATTTCCAACAGAGACTCACTGATGCTTTTGACTCCCTCTCCCATCGCGTCAGCCTTGCCAAACTTCAGACTTGCTAATCAGGCCAATGGATTTTCTTTTCTTTGGCTGAATTTTATTTACTGCTCTGACATATAAAATTCATCTCTTGCCCTGCTGCACCTCCAGTTTTACATACAGACTCCAGAAGCCAACATTTCTGCCATTTCAGACTAACAGGCCTTTGTCTGTGTGATTTTTGGCTTCACTTTGCACACGGTGAGAACCCAGGGAGGGTATTGCTTGTTAACCATCACCCTCATCAATAATTACAGTATTTTAGTCTGCATGCTGATACTATTGATTAGATTTGAAGAACTTTAGGGCTAAACACAAAATCTCAAAGTATCAGAGAACTACTTTAAGATTCTTTCCTAGTTTTGATTTGTTGTTTGAACTCGTCTTCCCTTTCCCCATCCATATGTTGGATGCTCCTTGTTTCCTTCCAACCATTCAAATTATTCAGGCATAAGAATTGAATACCATTATGGCTCAGCTACAAGAGTTTTACATTAGCCAAAATATGAAAAGCAGATTTATAGTAGTTCCCATAAAGCCAGAGATGATAAATTGTATTGACGTGCTGTGTTTAGGGAAATCTTTCTTTACCACTGTCCATTTGTGCAATGTAAACTGATTCTTTTGCTCCCCTCTCATGAGAGCATGTTCCATTCAGGGAAATACATTTAAGTTTAAATTATTCAGCGTGCTTTGCTTTGAATGCCCTGAAATCAAATTCAAATCTAGCAAATAAATCCCTCCTTATGTATTAACAATGGAATAAATACGAGCGTTTTGCCAACAGAAATTATTTTTCATCTGGATTTTTCTGTTTGTTCGGTTTTGACTTGCCAGAGGAAAGTGGGACTCTGAGTTTTCACTGCATCCCAACTTCTGTTTGGGTGTGCCTCTCTACCCTGACCCAGGGAAGGTTTTTGTGGCAGGATGTTCTTCCTCCTCTCATTTCTTAACAATGTGTGTTGTTGTGAAGGCCTCAGTGATGGAAGAGAGTACTACACAAGATTTGTGACATGAACTTTGTAGTGGACTCAACCATGCTCTTCAGAGTAATGGGAAAAATTCTGAAGGCAGCTTTGCCTGGAGATAACTTTTGTTGTCTGGATAAGTGTCCAAAAAACTGAGTGGATGTGACACCCTTGATAGGGTTTCGTGGGTGTGATGGTCAAAGGTTGGACCTCATGATATCAGAGGTTTTTTTCCAAACCTTCGTGATCCTTTAAGCAGTTTCCTCTCTACAGGCCTCAAATATTACAGATTTTATAGGAAACGAGTAACATCCCCAGAACTCCTCGTGGCAGGATCACATCTGTGATGGATTTCTCAGTAAAATGGATTGGTTTTATAGGAGAAGGTGCTACAGAGCAAAAGGCAGGGCAGAGTGAGGGGTGAAATCTCCTGAGCTGCTGCACCAGTCTGGGATAGTCCCACTGTGCCCTTGGAGCTCAGCCTTCAGCTGTAGGCTTGGAGATTTCATGGGCAATTCTGGATTTTATGGGAATAGCTCAAGTTTGGAATAGAGTAAGAGCTAGAGAAGGTTTTATTTGGGAATCCTTGCAGACTTGTGACCAGGAGATGTTTGACCTTTAGTCCCTGTGTTAACAAAGCCTTAACAGAGAGCTGTGGCCTGGGAATGGGGGTGATTTATGTCCTGCTAAATTTCAGGAAGAATTTTTGGGGTTTTCACTGCGGATGTGTTTATCCCATGGACAGAAATCCTGGGATTCCTGAGTTGAGGATGCTGGAGTTGGGAGTGCTCTGCATGTCACAGAATTCACCATAATTACTCCCAACTGCTCTAGTACCTTCTTTTCCTCCTTTCCCTCTTTTCCATCTGAACAAAATTTACTGCCCTTGAGTCTCAAAAATTGGTATTTTCCTGCGTAGAATGAACTTCCCCTGCAGAGAAGAGGTGACACCTCTGCCTCACGTGGTGTTAAACAGATTGTTTGATGCATCTACCTTCATTTCCTTGAGCCTCTTACTGTCAGCTTTTATCCTTCTCTGACCTTCTGGCAGTTTATGCAGAGTTTCAAAGCTAATAATATCTGCTAAACCAGACACCTGCTAGAAATCATATGCTGTGCTTCAAATCACTCCAGAGCAGGTTGGAATTCAGCTGGAAAATTGAGGAGACTCTGTTAACTTCATGTAACCTTTCAAGTGTCTTCCTAAAAGAGTAAAATGTGTGTTGGTTTTATGGGAAATCTTTGTACAACGTTTCACGTCCCTCCCAGGATCAGACTAAGGGCTTGTTCTGCTTTGTAATTCCATAATAATCCATGGATTTTCAGTCAGTTAAATGAACCCAAGTTGTGGAAAAGCCTGATGGTGTCTCAAAAGTGTGGGAGTCACTGGAAGAAAATGAACAGAAGGAAATTTGGGGTAGGATTGGAGTGTTTGAGGTTTGGTGCTGGAGCAGCCCTGGCCAGGGTGTGATAACCTTTGTCTGCAGTAAAAATGGCTTAGGATAAACATTTTGGTTTGGTTCCATGTATCCATCTAGTATAGAATGGATTTTATTCCCTTTACCACTGGTGGTAAACCTGCTGGATATTCAGGATGTGATTCTTCACTTCTTTCCATTGCCATGTAAGTCCCTCCAAGGGTGTGTTTGTGGAGGAAACCTTGCAATCCTCTCTCCTCATAAAAGTTCCTTTAGTGCAATAATCGTAAAATCCCAGGATGGTTTGGCTTGGAAGGGACCTCAAATCCCATCCAGTGCCACCCCTGCCATGGCAGGGACACCTCCCACTGTCCCAGGCTGCTCCCAGCCCCAGTGTCCAGCCTGGCCTTGGGCACTGCCAGGGATCCAGGGGCAGCCACGGCTGCTCTGGGAATTCAATCCCAGCCAGGAATTCCTTCCCAATATCCCATCCAGCCATGTTCCCTGGCTGTGGGAAGCTGTTTCCCCTTGTCAGAAGTCCCTCCCTGGCTCTTGATTTCACTCTGCTGGCAGTGGCTGTGCTGCCTGTGTTCAGCACTGCTCCTCCAGCTCCTCGGGATATACTTATGCTTTTTAATTTGAATCATTTTTGATGCTTTCTATCTTTTAAGCAGTGAGTTTTTGTGGGCAGAGGGAGGTGGGGAGCTGAATATGAACCACATTAAAGCAGAGTCCTTCCCAGAAGAGTGAAAGGATTCCAGGATACTCATTTCCAGTCGGAGCACTGTGGGGACAGTGAGGAGAGGGATGGGAAATAACAGGAGAATTGTTTAATGCAGTAACAAATGAGAGATGAGGAAATACAGCTGCTAGTGGGTCTAAATCCCAGGAGATGGAGATGAGCAGGATGGCCCAGGACACCAATTTATTTGTGGTTGTCACTGGCGTGTGTCCGTTCCCTGGATTGGTGGTTGGGATTGTCCCCCAGCACCGGAGCTGGATGGGGCTGGGAATTACTGCTTCCAGGGGAAATGTGCCTGCCAGAAGTGTGAAAAATTACTCTGTGGGATTAAGGACAGCCCAGCAGCTTTTCTCTGGCTTTGCTGTTATTGCTGAAGAGAGGCTTTTTCCTCTTTTGTTTAATTCTTACCGGCGAGTTGGATTCAGCAGTGACCTTTGGATGGGTTTGCTGTGGGGTTCTGGGATTGCATTTTGGGTTTATCTTGATTACTGCACATCCCCTGAGTCATTTCTGGGTCTTGTTGCTTCCAGTCCTGCCTCTGCTCTGTGTTGGGAAGTTCCTTTTCATCTCTTTCCCAACAATAATGCTCTGTCTTTGTAAAACATTAGCAAGGAGAGGAATTTCTGGGACAGAGCTGCTTTACCACCCTGCTGTCCCCATCTCTGTTGCCCTGTAGGGAACAATTTTGGCTTATTTTGGGATGGTTTGCTCAGTTAAGGAAAGGGAACCCTTGGATTTGGTTCCAGTTCCCTGTTTCTGTAGAGACTTTGTGTTTAATTTCCAGCTGAACATCTGGGCCACATCAAGGAAAGTAAGACACGAACTCCTCTGGGGAGCTCGGCCTGAGCGTGGCACTGCTCAGCTCCTGAATCTTCCTTCCAAAGGAATTCCATCACCCCGTTTCAAAGGGTGCTGTGGGAAGAAATGCACGGAGAGATTTGGGATTTTCTGGTGCTGCAGCAGCAGAGCAGTGCAGGAGAGCAGAGCTGGCCTTTAGATGGTTGTGTCTCAGCCTATGTCCTCTAACAGAGCCCTCATAATGAGCAATTCTCATCACTCTTTTCTTTGTGAACAGGATTTTTTTTTTTTCCTTTCTCATGTTTCCTTTTCCTTTTTCATGTCTTGCCTTGTCACTTGTTAATTGCCCATTTCTACCATGCCTTGTTGAATCTACTGGGAAATTCTTGGGCTTTTTTTTAATATTTACCAATAAATTGTTTATTGGGTCGTTTGATCAATGTCCATTCTTTGATCAATATTGATCCTTTGAGATCTTTTACATTCAAGGGTGTTAAAATGATATTTACCAACTCAGCATGCTGAGCTTCAGACTCCCATCACAATTTGGTTTTCTGGCCCCATGAACTCCTTGGATACTCTTGCTGGACTCTTCTACTATGGCAATCATTTATGAACTCTCTTAGTCATTAACAGCCCTCTCTGAGTAAAATATTTTCAAAATACTCCAGCTGGACTAAATTTTTTTCCCCATGAGAGGCATAGGGCTATGAGAAGATTCATTTTGTAGAGGGGAAGACACAACTGGTTGTAGTGGGGAGAGGACAGGAGAGCTCAAGCTTGAGTAAATCCACAGCTTAAATCATCTCTGGTTTAACACTGGAGGAGTTGAGGAGGCAGATAAAAGAGTGAAAAATAAACTAAAAATAGAGGAAATGCAATTAAACTTGGTTATAAAATAACCCAAAACTTAATATTTCAGTTCTTTGCCATCCCTGGCTGCTGTGTCCACACTCAGCACAAAACTCCAGCTTGTGTTCCCTCTCCAGAGCCTGGTGCACCCATTCCCAGGAGCAGGAAAGCAGCAGGTTGCTGCTCCAAAGGCTCTGGCTTCTATTTCAGCCCCTCAATAAATAAAAGAGACACTCTTGAGTTTATCACAATCTCACCCTTTTGGTAATTATTGATTTTGGAAGTGCAGACAACTTCAAAAGTTACCAATTTTTAATTCAAAACATTCATCTTCCATTTGCTTTTTTTTTTTCCCCCTTGCGTTTCTGCAGCTTTAAAATATCTCCAGCTTGCTAAAAACTCGGGTTTTTTTTAAAAGATATCATTTTAATTACTTTTGATAAGGAAGAAATCCTCAGGCTCAGTACTAAAACCTAATTCCCTCTTTAGTGAAAAACCTGATTATTCATTGCCAGCTCCAGTCACCTGCAGAATTTTGGGGGCAGCCAGCCCAGCCCAGGGTCCCCAGTCCTGCTCCAGTCCTTTTTCCTGTGGAAAAAGATGGTTTTCCCTGTAAGGCCCAGTGGGTGCAGGAGGTTTAGTCCAGACTAAACCACATTTCCTGAGTGCAGTCGGGGCAGTGTCACAGCAAGCCCTGTGGCTCTCCAGTGTCCCTCTCAGTGAATAATGAAACCTCATTTCAGTTTCCTTCATGGCCAAAATTGCACAAGAGCCTCTCTCACAGAGCTCTTGGGGGATTTTCCAACAGCTCCACAGCCATGAAAAGGGAAAAAAAATCTCCAAGTGTGTGTCTGATTTGTAGATGAATTTTATTTTGGTGAAATATACGACAACTCTTTCCAAATATTGTCTGTAGGTTACAGGCTGCTCCCATTTCAATATTGCCACTGCTGTGAATTGCACCTTGTGGTTTTTTCTAGTCCATTCACTGCTGTGGGCACTGAGATTGATGCATTTTCTGATTTTTATTTTATTTTTATTAAGTCTGTTGTATGTTGGCCTTCCTCAGGTTCTTATCCTGACAATGAGATATCTGTCCTTTTGTTTCCAGAGTGTCCCAAACTGCTCGTAGCCACAGAGATATCACTTGGCTTGCTCTTCTCTCCTGTATTTATTCCTTCTTTAGGGCACTAGTGTTGATGCTCGCAGGTTTTAGTGTCACATTTTTGCTGACAACTCCCAAATCTATTTTTCTGTCTGCACCCACTGACCCTGTCCTGGCTCTCCCTTTGCTGTGCCTGATTGCCTTCATGACATTTCTGGTCTGAACTGATGCCATCAAACTTCCTCAAGTTGAGCTGTAGCTTAAAGAGCTGTCTCAGTATTACTTTTATATCTGTATTTCTTTTTTCCCATTGACTTTGGTGGATGCAGCAAAATCTCTCATGATTTCCTCTAAGATGTGTAACTGATATCAATAAATTATTAGTGTTTCATCATGGAAGTCTTAATAGCAATCAGTGTTTCATAAACTTAAAATTCTCATAATCAAATTAATAAATTTAGGCAACTGGAATTTCTTCAGTGGATAAGGATGTTGACCTGTTAAAAACGTGTGTCTGTTTTGAAGGGCAGTTCAATATAAAACCTGAAACAATAAAATTCAGGAAATCTTTACGGGCACATAAACCAAGCCCCCAGATTCACCTGCCCAGCAGATTCTGTGTGTGCCACATCCCCCTGGGCAGCTGTGACCCAAAAGAGAAGTGGCACCCTCAGAGCCCCCCAGAAATTCCTGAAAATCCAGGAAACTCCTGAGCTGCCTGCAGAGAACATCTCGGGAGAGCTCGTTTGGAATTCTATTGCTGGAAATTCAAAGCACTGGCCAATATGCCCAGGATCCATAAAAAATAGTGGAAATGACTGTCCTGAAGGATTGGCTCTAGGGGTGAGGTGCTTTAGGGAATGACAAGGGCTGGTTCTGTGGCAATTCATGCACACTCATTCCCAAAGACTGAGAAGTCTGATGAATGTTCCTTTCTAAACTATTTTTCTTTTGAAAAACTCCACGGATTTAGTTTGTAATGCTGAGGTGATTAAATCCAAGTTGTTTTATGATTTCCTGTGTGGTTAAAACAATAATTTCCTTTACATTTTCACTTTTGCTTCAGTCTTTCCCCTTATCTTCTCCTCTGCTGCTCTCTCCTCTGTCTCTCAAGCCTCAGAATTCCTTATAGAGCAGAATTCCTTAACAGAGTTCCTTATCTCGTCACCCCCTCTCTCTGCTGTGGCTTCTGAGAAGAAAAGGTTGGTCCAACGTTTATACCCTTTGCTTCCATAGTAATTTGCTCCTTCTGGGGCTTCTCTCTGGCTTCCCAACTCTGGGATTAACACTTCTCTCTCCTTAGACTTCCACTCTACTTCTGAACATCCGAGTTCAGGACTCATCCAGGCTCTGAGATATTCGAACACGATTTGCAAAGCAGCTTCAAATCAGTATCAGCCCAAACCAGGAAGCTTAATTACTCAAAGAATTACACTTAAAATGAAGAGTTTAGAGGGTGGAGGAGTCGGGCCCGAGAGGCAGGGGTTCAGGGTTTAATCCTGTTATTCTGAGGAGAGCTGGAGGGCAGATGTGCCCTGCAAGGACTGACCTCGTTATCCTCCTGAAAACCTGGGGGTGTGACATGAGGGCAGAGGGCTGGGAGGGAGAGGGAAACCTCTTCATGCCTGGAAATAGCCACAGAAAAGCTTTTATTTCTCCAGTGAATGTCACTGCTTGGGAGCTGCTCCTGCAGGGACAAAGGGAGAGTGGCTTTTGACCTGGGCAGATAGTGATGGGGAAAGGGGGAATGGTTTTCAAGCAAAAGAGGAAAGATTTAGATGAGATTTGGGAAGGAATTGTTCCCTGGCAGGGTGGGCAGGCCCTGGCACAGGGTGCCCAGAGCAGCTGTGGCTGCCCCTGGATCCCTGGCAGTGCCCAGGGCCAGGTTGGACACTGGGGCTTGGAGCACCTGGGACAGTGGGAGGTGTCCCTGCCATGGCAGGGGTGGCACTGGGTGGGCTTTGAGGTCCTTCCAACCCAAACCATTCTGTGATTCCATCATTTCTATGATCCAGCTTTCATCCTTTGGGACTGGACTTTGCCCACCCGTCCGAATGTGCAGCAATTAAACCAGTTCTGGTTGGTTTGGGCACTGGTAGGACTGGAAATCTCCCCAAAAGGTCACAAAATCTGTTCCCTCCATCTCAATACCAATTCCTTCACCAGCCCGCTTAACACTTTGCATTCTCTGAGATAAATTATCCCCCCTCAGTCTTAACTCCTCATTAATTTACACTTCATGGTTCCCAAAAATGAGGGTGACACACCAAACACTTGGCTGCTGGGCAGATTCCAAACCCAGCACGTGGCAATGGTTTGTGAGCCCGTGGAATTTAATTAAACCGCCTTAAAGCGCCTTAGAAAGCGATGACTGAAAATGATCTAAACAAAATGTTTGCAAATGGGCAAACATAAATCTGGTTTGGAGCCGGGCTCTTTGCAATGCTGGGCTCGTCTCTGTGCAAAGGCAGCTTCCAGCACAGCCTGCCTCTGATAATTGCATTTTGCCTTAATAAACACAAATGGGACGGATGCTTATTTTTAATTATGTTAATGCTTCCTTTTTTGATGCTTCTCACTAATAATGTGCATAGAGGGATGCTTGGCTTTTATATTCCATGGAGAAGTGAAATATCTCCACGTTCAGAGTTAGGGACAGTTAAAAGAAGGAGCAAATTTTTGTCCTTTTTGTGTAAAATTTGGGGCACCTTTCAAACCCATTTTATCCTCGTGAGATTTCTGCAGGGGAAAGGAATTTATTGTACATCAGAGGAATGGTTTATATTTAATCAGCAGTTTCCACTCTAGGTTTTTGTTCAGATGAGATATGTCACTGTTGTGTGTGGAAATATGGGATATCAGAGTGTGACAGGACCCAGGGAATGGCTTCCCATTGCCAGAGGGCAGGGATGGATGGGAATTTGGGAAGGAATTCCCCCCGGGAGGGTGGGCAGGGTTCCCAGAGAAGCTGTGGCTGCCCCTGGATCCCTGGAATGTCCAAGGCCAGGTTGGACACTGGGGCTTGGAGCAGCCTGGGACAGTGGAAGGTGTCCCTGGGACAGGAACTGGATGAGCTTTAAGGTCCCTTCCAAACCATTCTGTGATTCCATGATTTTAAGGACCTGGATCTAACCAAAAATCTCTGTTTTCCCTCTCCATTTTTCTTTGTCTGACACATTTTTAAAGCCAAGGGAGTTAAGGTTACACACACTTCTACTAATGGGCTTTTTGACAGCTTTTAAAATGCTTTCTTAAAAAACAAAAAGAAAAAACAAACCCAGTAGAGCAGGATAATGCCAGGGATTTATCAATGTAAATTGGCTTTCTGGGCTGAAATTAACTTCTCAGAAATGTCACAAGATAGTTACAAGTGAAAAGCAGTTCTGTCCCAATTAGATGGAATTTGCTCTTGGTTGTTATATTTTAGGGAAAAAAAAAAAAAAAGAACATTTAAATCCCTTATTTTAAGACACACAGTAAGAAAAATCAGTCTTTCAAAATCATTCATAACCCTTTCCACCCAAAGGAAGTGAAAAGGAGCACAAAATTCCTCCTGGAGGGTTTAGAGGTATCACTTTTAACTTGATTTGTGATAATGGAAAGCTCTATTGACCAGTTCAAGCTGAGGACTTGGGAGGAATGCTGGGATCTCCAGCCTGGCCTATTTTTATCCCCTACTAAGTTTATTTTTAGCTGAAGTTGAATTTTGTTGTTGTGCCTCTGCAGCCTTTTATTGTTATTATTTCAGGTGTGAAAATCCCTAAATATTAGGACAATGAAATTCGTAATAAAAAGAGGAAATGCAGTGATTTCCAGTGATTTCCAAATGATTTTCCAGTGCAACAGAGAGTAATATTAAGTAGGAGGATGAGTAGGGAATTACTCATAGGTGTATCTGCCAGAGTTTTGCTCTTTGTTATTAGCACAGGACACTCTTTGTATTCTTTTGGGATTTGTGGTTATTAACTGAGGGGTTCAGCGATGGGATAAAAGGTCTGTTCTCTATCTATTGTAAAAAAAATCCTTGAAAAGGTGTCAGAGGAATTTCTGCAATTCCATAAAACTCCAGGGAGTTCATTGTCCCTGCACCAGAGAGTGCAAAACTGGGGCGCTTCAAAAATTGGGTTAAAATGTTTTGTTACACAGTCATGAGTACTCCTCTGTTTGTTGTATGTGTTATTAAACAATTTTTATAATGTATTCACAGGGGGGAAAAAAAAGTGGTTAATAATGATGCCATTCCCAAATTTTGATGGGATTCCTCAGAGCACAGCAATGCAGAGTGGTTGATCTCATTATCTCATTAGACCTGGGCTTATATCAGCAGCAATTTGGATTAAACCAACATGCTCCCTGAATCAAGAGACCTGGCTTCAGCAAACGCTGAATTTAAAAAGTCATCTTGACTTTTGGTTATTTTTCCTGGCTTGGAAAAAAAATTAGTTTCAATTAAGAAAAGGGCTTTTCTCTCCTTCCACCCTATAGATTAGGAAGAGCCTAATCCTGGAGTGTGTTGGAAGCTGGGCAGGACCTCAGGCCACTTTTGGGGCAGCAGTGCCAGGTGGAATTCAGCAAATGCCTGAACATCTTTTTGATTTATCCCATGTGAGTGGGAAAAAGGGAAACACTGCCTGCTGCTAATGCTTGTCACTCACCTGCCACGTCCCTGCCTTGCTTCCAGCACTGCTGACCCCTTCTGCCCCTCATCCCTCCCCTCTGGATGAAGTGGTGGCCTCTGGATGAGCCCCTGTAATTCCATCCATGCCGGGATGCAGAGGTTAAGTGGGAATCCTTTGGCTGGCTGACAGAAGCAAATTTCCTTCCAAGAGGCAGCTCTTAAATGTGCCTTGGGAAGGAGCTGCTGCTCATCTCTGTGGCTGGTGGTGGGCAGTGCTTCATACAGCTGCTGGGATGTGTTTGGGGTTGTTTTTTTTCCTTACACAGAGGGAATTTTCATCTTTCCACAGCTGAGAGCTCTGTGGCAGCACACGGTGAACTCGCACAACCTCCTATCCCCGTCTGCTGGCATTTCATTGCTGACAAAAATGCTCCGATGTGCCAACACCGGCAGTGAGCACAAAGAACAAAATGTGTTTACCCTTTCTGTGTCTGTTATCAGCTCTATTGATTTCTTGATAGAACGTCCCCAAGATCTCTCTGTTACAGAGCAGAGCAGCCTCACGTGTTCCAGAGGCTTTTCCCATGTGCCCCGCTGGGAAAAATTCCGGAACCTGGGAGAGCTAAATCCTGATTTTAGGCACTCTGTAGGGAAGGCAGCATGGTGTTGTGTGTCCACAGGGAAAACACTTGGAAATGTGATTATTCCTGCCCCTTCCANCATGGACAGCAGCTAATTAATAATTAATGGCCCATGAACAGCAGAGATCTCCTGGAGGGAGGATGGGCTGTGGAAGAGATAAAGAAAACTGCCCCATGAACAGAAGAGAACTGCCCCAGCTCTGGCAGAATATGGAATACACACCCCCTGCCACATCCTGCATTTCCAACCCAAGACACCCTGCCATGGCAGGGATTTGGAAAAGTTGAACTTAAATGTCCCAAACTATTCCATGTATTGTGTGTATGCATTGCTTGTTTCACCACTACTTATATATAAAATGGTGATCCTTATGTTGTTTAAACACTGAACTAGAAAAGATTATATAAACCCAAAAGAAGTTTCACCAAATAACCAATTAGATGGATCAGCTATGGATGTTGTAATGGTATTTTTAGTTTTTACGACATTTTCCTCCCAAGAAACTCACACTGAGTACAGCACAATTTGTCAAATGTCTCTTACAGGAATTAAAGGGTATCAGGAGTATTGTAAAATCTTCATGAATTATCAAATTATAGCTCCCAACATCAAAAGCAGCTTCCTTGGAGGTAGAAAGACAACAGCTGGACAGCCATCATTTTGGAGGGAAAAAAGCAGGTGTTTTGTCTCATGACAGGAAACTCAAGGGAGCTCAGACTTCTGTTAATAAATATTTCTGAGCCCTGAGTCCTGGTAATGAAGCTCAGAACTTCACTTTTGAGCCAAAGCTTGCATTTAATCCATATTTCTTCAAACATGCTCCTTTATTACAAATATCTACTCCTGGCCCCTATGACCTTAAAAAAAAAAAAGTTTAAAATTCTCTGCCATAACTTTATGCTGCTCTCTTTTTCTTTATTGTTAAAGATTTGCAGTAGCAAAATATCAAGATCCAACTTTCATAAACATAAGGATTGGAGGGATTTTTTGGGGGGGATTTTTTTTCTTTTTTGCAAAGGTCTCTTTAGGCTTCTGCTCTTTGGTGCAACAACAAAAAAAAACAACAACAAAAAAAAAACAAACCAACTTTCAAAATCCTGGAGAAATTTGCTGATTTTCAACATCCAGGCCCAGGCAACTTTTAGGGTTTGTGATTTTAAGGGCAGCATTTGTAATTTAACAACTTCCATGGCAAAAAGACACCACTAAGTTAAATATATTTAAATTGGAAAAGGTTAAATATGTTTAAAATTCAGAGATTTAGAGTCTTTTGAATTTCTGTCTACAATGGATCTCTTGAGGGACCGTTTTCATAACTGTTGGGAGCTCTCATTTCATGAGTAGGAGTCTGATATTTCCTTTTTATGCAACTCCTTTTTTTTGCTTTGGTGGCTCAGGATCAGGCTCTGAGATGGGAGATAGGAGCCCTGTGATAGAGGGTTATTTTTGTCAATAGCAATCCTGGGTAATGAGATGTATCTCTTGGTTTCATTTGAATTTTAGAAGACGTTTCAAGTTATTTTTAAAAACTTTATCACGACTGTCTGAAAGGAAAGATAAGGCAGACAGGATGTGGAAACTTTTAGAAACTCTGCTTTGGAGATGGATTAGATAAAGGGTCTGAGTGTAAGTGGGAGAACGAGCCGGTGTCATACCAGCAACTGATAATATAAATATAAATATGCAGGTAATTAGAGTACTAATGATTTTAGCAATTTTTGCTGCAGTATGAGAAATATATATATTTGTTTCACAGCCCATTTCAGTTCTGCCAGCTCATGGCTCCCCTGGAACAAGAACAGGGAGAGAAGGGATCGTTCACTGCTTGGTGTCAGCTGGCTTTGGGAAAGGACAGTTTTCCCTGTAAATCCTCAGCTGGGAATACTCACTGAGCACTTTTAGCTGGGTTTTTGTCAATGTTTTAAGGATGACAGATAAACCATTGCCGTTAGTGTGAAAACAATCGATATCACAGGGAGTTTTCTTCAATTTGTACTTACATTTCTGCTGAAAATAAATTTGTGGTCTCCAGTGGGGCCATTGGAGCTTCTAGTGGCTCCTGGCCAGTGGGACTTTGATGCAGCAGCCGTGGAAAACATGGAGAGAGTGTTAATCCCTGATTTTGTTGAGAGGTGACAGTGTTTGTACAGGAGAGGGGATGCAAAGACTCCCAGCGCTGTGGTTTGGGCACAAATAAATAAAAATACACTCATGGAAGGGAGAACCCACCTGGGCTGTGCCATGATGGAAAGGGCTGCTTGTGGATGTTCTCAGCCCAGTCAGAGAAAGGACTAGAGATAATTTAGTCTGGGAACTGAAGAAAGGAATTATAAACAACTGTTGCTATCTCTTTGCAGTAGCTACTGTTTAAGATAGTTGTCCTTGGAGTGTGTTATTCTTAATTTACCAATGGAGTCAGAGGTATTTTGCATAAGACCAATCAGGTCTTACCTTAGCGCATCATGGTATAAAAGGCGTGAGTTATTTCCATTAAACCCCTTCTCTTTTCGCCTTCTGAAGAGTGGAGTTCGTTGTTTAGTTTCTAGCTCAATAGTGACAGCTGCTTGCTCCTCTGCCTGGTTATCAGGGGAGGTTTGGATATCTGGGAAAATTTGGATATCCTTCCCCCAGAGGGTGGTGGGCACTGCCCAGGCTCCCCAGGGAATGTCACGGTCCCAGAGCTCCAGGAGAGTTGGGACAACGCTCCCAGGGATGCCCAGGGTGCGGTTGTTGGTTCTGTGCAGGGCCAGGAGCTGGGATGATCCCTGTGCGTCCCTTTCCCCTCAGGGTATTCCATGATTTTTACAGACAGCAAAAAAACTGATTTATTCCTGGATTAAGCTGCAGCAGAGGTCAGTTTAATTAAAGCGTGAGACTAAAGGATGGTTTTCCTAGCCCAGCCTTGCTCTGGGCTCCCTCCTGCCTAGGTCTGACCAGCAGCTGGACCCATCTCCATGTGCCAGTTGATGTCAGGAGGGATCCAGCTGGTTATTAATAACCCCAGACCTGTCAGACATTAAGCCCACGCTCAGTAATGAGCAGAGGCTCTTGCACAAAAAAAACCAACCCCCAAACCCCTCCATATATTAAATATACACTTGAGAAACACGACCTAGCAGCGCTGCAGTTGCAGGCATATGCTGCTGAGAGTATGGAGCAATTTCAGACTCAATCATATGTTCTCCAAGGAAACCCACTGATACCTAATTAGGGAAAAGATTACAAACGATAACGACAACATAATGAATTACAGAACCTTCATGACTTATTAGCACAGCTTCCTGCCATGCATCAGGACACTTGGATGGGATGTAAGGAGAGCTTTGAGTGGCGTTTGCTCATGGCTTCTGTGGGAGTTACAGGGAATTACAAACTGGGTACTTCTGCTTTTATGAGGATGGCACAAGTTCTTGTCCCTGCTATGGGTTTTATAAAGTTAGGGCCAAAAAATCCTGATTATGGTATTTCCTAAGGCTTTGTCATTTCTGTNAGCCTCTGCTCTAGGCCAGCCTGAACAAGGCATCAGTACCGTGGTGTTTGCTTTTCCAGTCATTACGTTTCCATGATCCCACATTTCCCTTTTAACCCTAATTTATTCCGTTGCCTTTCCTGCCATAACCGACAGGTTAAGAAAATGCAAATAAAATTGCAAAGGAAAGGAATTATGGAGTTGAATAAAGCCAAGATTACATTTCCCATCACTGCTCTTCCTTCCCTTTACCATTCATTGCGTTTTGGGCATGGACAAGACCACAATGTAATAATTGTAGATAAAATGTAGATAAAAATCTCGATGTCCTCTCTTCAGTCACAAAAGTACTGTTGATTTTAATGAAATCATATTTAACCCCCAAATGTCACGGGGATGACCCAGGCAGAACTCTGTAATTTTATAATTATCTCCTACAAATAGTCCTAAATTCACTGCTGACTGGAAAAGTTGGGTTTCTCTTTGAACAGCTTAGCCAGGATTTCCTTAAGCTTTATTCATTTCTTGTATAACTCAGCAATGTCTTGGCAGAATTAGATACTGTGGTTTTCAAAACCGGAATTTGTTTCAACCAAAACATGACCCAGGTGAGGTTTGAAAGAAAAGGAGAAGCCTTTGCCTGAAAGACAACACAGTGGCCAAGGAATTTATAAATGATTTTCCTTCCAATGGTGTATTATGGCTAAGCAGACAAGAAATGTAATGAGCACTCAGGAAATTAAAAGAAATCTTGTATTTATTTACCTCATTCAAAGTCAATTTAAACCCAATGTGTTTTACTCACAGGAAGAGAAGAAGTTGTTTGTCACTGGTGTCGAATGCAAGACCTCGGGTCATTTTAAGAGCGGTGAAGCAAAAAAAATTTCACGAAACCAGTACATGGAGCACAAGCAAAATATCAAATATCTGTGTGTGGATCTGTAGAGTTGTTGCCAATGCTCTGGATTTTACTCTCCATGGAAACAAACTTTTTTTTTCTTCATAAAAATTGAACCCTGAAGTCTCCTTTTCAATGAAATGTCACTCTCCTCTTGTGGAAAACAAACCTTTGCAGGAAAACAATGTCCTGTAAGCCCTTCTTCTCTCTGATTTCTCCAAGGAGTGGGAGGAAAACCTTTTGCCCAATCCTATTTTTAAGGATCTGGGCAAGGCACAGATTTTATCCCCAGGCAGGACAACGGGAGCATCCCGGGTTTTGTGCACCTGGAGAAAGTGCTGGAGCTTCAGCTGGTGGCATCTCCCAGGACAGCACAAGAAATAAAACTTGCAGGAGGGATGGGTCTGGAGCAGTTTGGGAAGCCAGCAGGAAAATCAAATTAGAATTTGCCAAAGGTTTCAGGCAGGAAAGGGTCTCAAGGTTGTTGAAATAGCCAGAGTGACTCTGGAGATGCAAATGCTCCCTTTTTTGTGCATGAGAAGTGCCTTTGTGGTGAGAATTCTATTTTGCCCAGGTGTTTGAGAGTGAGAGACTGCAATGAATCATCCTCCAAGGATATGCAGGGTTGGAAGAGTTAAATCTAACAGAGTATTTAAGAAATCTGAAATACTGCACTAAGGAATTCAAGGCTGTAGGATTCCAGATTAATCGATTAATTTCTGGCAACACATTCCCATCATTTGGACTGTGATCATCATTTTTTTTTCAGTCTCAGATTCCTACAGCCTTCACCAGTCCATTTCAACACATGCTACACGTTAATTCTGGGGCAGAATCTGACGACCAGGGAGAAAAAGCCAGGTTATCTCTCTCTGTTCATCATCTTTTTCTTCTTTTTATTCCTGAGGCCTGGCCACTTGTATCAGAATTCTCAAGGAGCTGAACCTGCAGAACCATGTCAAAAAAAGTCCTCTTATCTTTTTGGCTTTAGAAATGACACTTTTAAATTTTAAGACCTGAGCTATTTTCTGTGGGGAAGAGTCATCCTGAATTAATAAGAAAATGATAATTGGACTTTTTTTTTTTTTTCTAAGGTGGGGATGTGTGGTGTGAATTCTGTAGAAGAGAGTAATTATGATTTTGGTTATACGAGCTATGAAATTGTGTCGGCTGCAAAGCACCCAAAGCCATCAAATTTCCTTTTGAGCCAGAGTCACAAATTCACAGAGGAGCAGATTTGATCTCTTTTCTAATGTACACGAGTTATAAAAAAAATTAAGATATTGTGTTCTACTTGCTGGATTAGAAAATAGAAATAACTGGAAGAGTCTTCTGGTATTTCAGGCACTCGAAACACAAGAATTGAATGGAAAACATTGATTTTCCCTTCCAGTAATTGTTCCTAAGAAAACGAGTTTATTCCACAAAAGAGAAAGGAATGGATGAACGTCTGCATGTCAACCAAACTCTTGTTGAAATATGTGATGGTTTATATTGATAAATACATGGGCTGAGAAAGTCGGGAAACTCGAAGGCAGAATCAGTAATTAATTTATGAAATAATGATTAGATTTCCCAAAAGCACTCCCATAAAAGGATTTCACTGCAGTGGAATGAGAAGTTCAGGCTGGAAGTGTGTGGAGTTGGAAGTCTGGGATACCCGCAGCCAGTAAAAAAAAAAAAAAGCAGGCTCAGACCTCCAGGTGTTTGTTCAGCACGTTTTTTAATTCCGTTTTTACATCTGCTCTGCAACCTTTCAGGCTGCTCTCGGAGTTAAGGCAACAACTCCAAATGGCTGGAGTGGAAAACATTATCTCTGATTCCGAGCTGGAAAACTGAACCAGCGGGTGAGCACAGGTAGGCAACTGCTTTATGGGAAGAGCAAATGGTTCTGTGATTGCTGAGGTAAAAGTGCTCCTGGAAAGCAGAAATCTATAAGAAAATATATAAGAAACCAATCATGAGCCTTAGCAACTCCAGGCTCACAGTGCCTTTATATCGGAGAGAAGTAATTTTTAGGTGTGCTGGAAGATTTGCTGAGGTTCAATTTCCAGTTTTTATTTAGTCCTTTCATTCAGTCTATTGTGTTTAAAAAAAAAAAAAAAATCCCTCTGGCGTGAATTGAGCGGTTTCTCCTTTCAGTTCTGTTTGTTAATAATTTCATTAAACACCCCAAATATTTAGAGCCTGAAAGGACACTTATTTCTGAGTGTGCAGCTGGGTGGGATCCAGGGCAAGTTAAGATGATGCTTGAGAGATCTTCCTGAGTGAGGTTATTTTCCTGGCAGAGCTACAGCGAGGGCTGGAATTCAATGCCATTTTGCAGCTTTTCTGATGGAACATTTCACACCTATTGCTGGGAAAAGAAAAGAATTATTCAGCTTATGCTTACTGCTGCTGATGTATATCCTAAAATCAATTTAAACACATCTCCTGATTGAGGAGCTAGAGAGGCTTTACATGCATCTCGATGTTTTATTACTGCTTCAATTTGCAAGGTTAATTTGAAAAACATGCCCTCAGCTTAATAATTGAGACTTTTTTTTTATTTATGAGGGTTCTTCAGTGATTTGTTTATTAATCCAATTACAAACAGATGGTGGTGAGTTGGTTTTTTGTTGGGTTTTTTTTTTCTTTTTTCTTTTTTCCTGGCTGTGTTTCTCTCCCATCTGACCTCATTGAGAGGTTTCCCAGTCAGCCAAAAGGGGAAAATTTGGGTTAGACTTGAGGTTCAAGACAAATCCTTGAAAGAAGGTGGTTCACGTGCAAAGATGGCAGAGGAAGATGATGGTTAGCAAAAATAACACCTGAGATTTCCATGAGACACAGAACGGTTCAACATCTGTTCCACAGCTGGGGAAAAGGCTTTGTCAGAGTGAAGCTGAAAAACTAAAAAGTGACCAAAACCACTTCATTTTCTTGCCACGTTTTTCTGGTGTGTTTTTGTGCTGTGACAGGAAATTCAGTGGCAGCAGATGCATCTCCCTCGTCCCCTCCAAATATTTTTGCTAATTGAACAAACTCTGATCTTAAAATATTTAAGAGGAATTTATGCTGGATGAGGTGAAGTTTCTCCTGTAATAATTTTATTTGCTGGGGTTTTTTTTGGCATTACATGAAGACGGATTGGATCAGAGAAGTCCAATCAATCTGGTACCTGAGCAATTTTACTTTATAAATGCAACGTGCAGAATTGTTGAAATTCATCAATTTTTTTCCCCTCATTAATGCTAGAGGAAAAAGCACCTGGTCATCTTTGCAAAAGTTCAATAATGTTTTATCTGATGAAGAATGCTTATGCCTCATTTATTTCTGGAAATTTCCTTTCCTTTTAACGAGCTGGTACTTTTTAATTTTATTTTTTTTTAACAACCAGGCCTTTCCAACATTCATTCTTGTGCTATTGTTATTATTATTAATAATAATAATACTTTAAGAATCAGGCCTTTCCACCATTCATTCTTATGCTATTATTATTATTATTATTATTATTATTAATAATAATAATAATAATATTTTAATAACCAGGCCTTTCTGTCACTCCTCCAAGCTGATTTTTGCAAGGACACAGAGGTGACAGCCAGGACTGATGAAGGCTGGTTTTGGGAAAGGTTTTTCTGGATATTTTTGCAGGAAACCCCTCTGAGCTGGGGGTTTGGGTTGGTGTCGAGAGCTCCTGCTCTGAGATGCAGTGGCTTTCTTTGATTTTTCTGTCTTTTGAATGTTGCAGTGACTGTGGGGTGTTTTATCTTCCCATAAATTTAAATTACTGCTTTCCCCAAGCACCTACAGGAGATTTCCAAGAAGGAAAGCGCTGTGACCTCGGTGGGTTTGCACTGAATATTTCACTAGCCATTAGGGGTGGTTTATGATTTAATCCATTTTCAACTCTTCCTGTAAGTACTTATATTTTCCACTTAATTGTATCCATTTGATCCTCAGCAGTCCTTCAGGAGACAAAGTTATTGGACCATTATCTAGTCATGAGGCATTGATTTGTGCTATATAAAGAATGTATGGGTCTTGCTCTTTTAAAATGGGAACACCTCTTTGTGCTTGATCTTGTAAATGGGAGAGGACTTTTCCCTCTGTGAACTTCAGGCTGAAATCTGTCCAGAACACAATTTTAATTTTGATTTTTTAACAACATGCTGCTTATAACACCCTTAGAAATGGGATTTGGATTCTCTTTGTGACCTTTGAATGGTGATATTTCTAGTCTAATGAAGTGGTGTGCCTAAAAGAAGGGGACAAGGGCTGTTTACAGGATGGAATTGGATTTTGTCCAATAAAACATCGTGTTAAAGAGGAGTTGCCAGTGGATGTGACCAAGGGGATTGGCAAAACTGGGTAAGCATTTCCAAAGGTTGGTGTCTGTGGTGCCTCCTCAGCACCATCAGCCTCAGAAGGGTGAGAGTCCTGAAAGAGTGGCAGGAATTCTGATGGTGTCCTGCTCTAGGAATTCAGCTCGTAGATAAATCCACAGCTGGGATTTGTCTTATCACTGCACCTCCCCCAGGGCACTGCACGCCTTGGCTGCAGTGACAATTCAAAGGTGCTTTCCCACGGGTTTTAGACCAAATGTGGAATATTATTTCTTTGAGCTGGTGCTCAGGGATTCCACGTGAGGCTGAGGCTGTGGCAGGACTCTCAGATTTTTAGCTCATCGTCTTATGGCATGACTACACTGAAAATTTGCCTTATGGGTACACTTAAGTCAGAAACTGGTGCTGGTGGCTCCTCACCCTCCCAGGGAACAATTCCTTCCCAATATCCCATCCATCCCTGCCCTCTGGCAGTGGGAAGCCATTCCCTGTGTCCTGCCCCTCCATGCCTTGTCCCCAGTCCCTCTCCAGCTCTCCTGGAGCCCCTTTAGGCCCTGCAAGGGGTCTGAGCTCTCCCTGGATCCTTCTCCTCTCCAGGTGAGCACCCCCAGCTCTCCCAGCCTGGAGCAGCTCCTTGGCCTCCTCTGGCCTTGCTCCAGCAGATCCATGTGGGCTCTTCCTGGAAGTTGTATCTCCTAAAATCACAGTTTAAATGAATATGGTGGAAGAAGCAATCCCTGTCCTGAAGTGCAGTGGGCAGAGTGGGAATCCACGAGAGAATCCCCTCTTGGATGGCCAAATTTAGGGGCACAGGCTCACCCTAATAAAGAGAAGCGAGGAGCAGTAAAGAGCACAGATGTGCCAGGCTGAAAGGGCATCTTCAGTCCTGCTGCCTGTGGGAAAGGATTTCTGTGAAGGGCAGGAAACAGCACGTGAGGGGAAGGGCTCCCTGGGCCTCCTGAGATTGATGGGAATGCTCATCTCTAGCTTGTGACTAATTAACGCTCGTCACAAATCCCCTGATTGTCTTTGCAGGCTCTGAAGCGTCCTGACCCTTCCCAGCCATTTATTCCTCTGCCTCTGTCTGTGTTAAAATCCAGCAAATCCATTTGCTGCTCCCTTGTGATTGCTCTGCCCGTGGCACACGAGGCTGGAGGTTTGTTCAAGGCATTAGGAGTGATGTTCCTGTTAATATTTCTTCTGCTGGGATGGCACCGAGAGGCCACAGTCAGAGCCTGAGATAATCCTGCCTGGCACTGGACATGGGCACAATTTCCAGTCAAGTCACCCTGCAGGGCTGGGGACATCCGTGGGGTGATGGAGGAATCCCTGGAAGGGCTCAGAGTGAGGGGATGTGGCACTCTGTGATGTGATTCAGCAGCAGGGCAGTATTCAGTCAAAGGCTGGGACTGATGATCCCGGAGATATTTTCCAACTTTAATGATTCCAGGAGTCTTTGGTTGTGCGGGACATCACCCCCCAGCACACGTTCTGGTTAAGGATGGAGTTACAGAAGGAAGATTAAACAGTCCCTTGGCTCAGTTTGTGCAGGTGATTACTTGTACAACTCCATCCTTATCCTTCAGCTCAGCCCATGCCCTATCCCAGGAGAGTCTGTAATTCCTGCCCTTCGTGTGCCACTGCCACCTCTTGCTCACTTTCAGAACTAACCCATTGTCACTTCTGCTTTCTCTGTCTATTTCTAGAAGAGGAAGGTGAGTTTAGATGTTCTGGTGGTGTGTGAGATGACTCATGGCTTCATTTGTCCTGTTGTGCTCCAAATGCATCACAGGAATATAAAAATAATACCAATATTCCCAGGCATGCACATTACTCCAAACACATCCTGATAAATTATTCATGTTTAATGCACTTATTATGCCCACGTACAGGCACACCAGTAAAGTGAATCACATTTTAGTAAAAGCAATATTATTTTATATTCTTCCCTCTCTGCCCTTATCACTAATTTTGAGGAATGTCCTTGCACAGTTTAGCTGGGATTGGGATTTAATTGGGAACTGAGTCTTCACGTGCTTTCGAGCTCATTTTATTCTATTAACGAGTGTTTCTGTTTGGTTCTTCAGTACAAAATGCTCATAATAAGAAATATCACACAGATTGGGTCCCCAAATTCCTGAAGGTCACAGAATCACAGAGTGTCCTGAGTGGGAAGGGAGCACAGGGATCATCCAGTGCAGCTCCTGGCCCTGCCCAGGACACCCCAGCAATCCCACCCTGTGCCTGGAGCATTGTCCAAATGATATTTTCTGCCTAAAATCCATCATTTTGACCCACCTGCCTCACCCAGTGACTCTGTACCCTACAGATCTCACAAGAATTGCCCACCAATCCAGATCCTTCTTCCCCAAGCTGAATGTTCTGCATTCCAAAATCCTGTTTCGAAATTTGTTTATGAATGTTGTTGCTGCATTTTTCTAGCTTGTTGTTTTTTATCTGGAGTGCTTTAATTTGCTACCAGTGCAAATATGACTCTAACTGCTGCTAACTCCAGCTGACAGCACCTTATGCTAATGTGGCAAATAATAAGACCACTTTGTTATCAAGCAAATAATAATTTAAAATACGTAAAGAAGAATTCATTATAATCTGTTGTAAAAGCAATGAGAAAAGGAAGCCAGCTTTTCACAAGGCCATAAAACATGGCTGGTGGAGTTCACCTCACAGCACAATCATCCAGGAGTAAATGATGCCATAAAATCAGCCTTGCCATCCTTAATTGCTTAATTAACACCGGATTTTAAAGCAGAATTTTAATATAAGGCGCTGCTAAACACTGCAGAGATTCACCTGAGATAAAATGTAGGCAAGTGAAGTAATTTTAAATTTGTTTACAGCAGACCTCGTGCCAGCCTTTCCTGTGGCTGTCGTTGCAAGGATCAGCTTTGGCTCCTGATCCCAGCCATTGCAGGGCAGGACATGCCAAAACATTGTGGATTTCTGAGCTGCCACCCTCCCAGGCCATTTGTCTGGAAGAGTGATAGGATCAGCATGGAGCAGCAGGGATATTTTTAGGGGAATATTTATTTATTATTCCACGGTGTGGCTGTAGGATGGCATCCAGTGATCCAGGAACAGAGCCTTTTACACCAGAAATGGGACCCAGATAAAAAGTGTCTTCAAATGTGGAGTGGCGTGTTGTGGAGCTTAAATTAATTAAGTCATTAATTAAGTGCTATGGGGTTTTTTCCTGAGAGGAGCTCTGTGTGCTGGGGCTCTGGCTGTATTTGTAGAACCGAGGTGGAATCTCACAAAGTTATTTGCTCCCTAAAACTCCCTGAAAAGAAGTTGTAGCCAGGTGGGAGTCGGTCTTTTCTCCCAGGTAACAAGAGGAAACAGCCTCAAGTTGCTCCAGAGGAGGTTTAGATTGGATATTGGGAAAAATTCCTTCCCCAAAAGGCTGTCCAGAATTGGAGCAGGCTGCCCAGGAAGTGTTGGAGTCAGCATTCCTGGAAGAGTTCAGAAAATAAGTCTCTTCCAACTGGAAAAATTTTGTGATCACAGCTTGGAAAGGCTGCACAATGAGTTATACTTTAATTTTTCTTTTCCTGTGTGTGGTGTGGTTTGGTTTGGTCTGGTTTGGTGTAGTTTGGTTTGGTCTGGTTTGGTCTGGTTTGGTGTAGTCTAGTTTGGTTTGATTGTTGGTTTTTTGGGTTCTTTGGTTGGTTTTTTGGATTTTTTTTTTGGTTGTTTTGGGCATGGAGGCTGTGAAAAGGAGGCTCAGCCTGTGTCAAAGCTCTCCCAGTTGAGAATGTTCCTGCTCAGAGGTTTCAGTGCCTCGGTGACACAGCCATACATCAGCGTCATTGACTCGGTGCCAGCTCAGGGATAATCGATGGATTTACAGGTGACACTCTCCCAGATGGGAGCGTTCCTTTGACTGATGGGTTCCTGGTCCTTTGTCACTTGAAATTAAGCAAATAAACGAGCTCCAAGTTCTGTGGGGAGTGAAATGCAGCTGGAATGGGAGGTACATTCCCAAACAGAGGTGCGGGGGCTTTGCAAAAAATTCAAAGTAACCAATTTAAAGTGCAGTTCAGACCATCATTTAACAATTATCCTGTTTGCTCCAGTTCTGCAATTCCTACTCGCTTGAGCCACTTATGAAATAACACTTTACTGAGGGTTAAAGGATGGTTGCAGAAAACCAGACCTTTTATTTATTTATTTACTTATTTATTATAATAGCAAAGTTATTGCAGGCCTGTAGGGATGAAATTAACCAAATTGGATCTATTATTTTAGAAATGCCAGGAGATTTTTTGATGCTGATCCTAGTCCATGTTTAAGCCATGAAATAATTGTTCAGCCTGGTTTTCCCCTCCTGCTCTGGGGACAACTTCCACGGGAATTCCTGGGCTGGTGGCTGCAACCAGGCCACCTGCCCACAGGTGACACCTCTGCCTGTGCCCAGGGACAGTCTAGAGACTGGAGGAGTTGGTTATGTGGGAAAATTAAATCCACTTTTTTATTTCCCAGTTTCTGAGGCAGCTCTGCTTAAAAATAATGAATTTCTAGGAGGTAACACCATGGTAGCACTTTACTTATTTATTTATTGAGCTTTATTATGAGACAAAGAAGCTGTAGGATCAGCAGTTTGGGAATCCATGGAGTATAGGCACGTGAGCACCAGGAATTCTCTGAAATCCCATGGCATGGGAAATTCTATTCCATGGAAATTCCAAAAGAACAACGAGGAGCCCAAGAGAGGCATTGGTTCCCCTCACTTCCTGTGGACAGGTCCTTGAGCCCAAAATAAAAATCCTCTGGGAATAAAATGTTCTTTTGCAACTTCCCAGTGCTCCCCAAAAGTGAAAAATGAGGAAAAAACAAGGACATGAATTCCTACCTTTTACTTTGACTGTGTGAAACCTACCTGACACCAAAATTCCTTTTTTTGCAGTTAAAAATACATCTTTTGCTATGCTGCTCTTGGAAGCACGTTCCAAAGGAAAATGTTTGGATGGAAGACTTGAAAAATAATTATTTGTTTTCCTGCAAGACACCCTGTGCAATCTAAGCAAATAGAAATAGCGCTCCTAAAATAGGAACTATTGTTTCTATTTGTGCTGCTTCATCAACTGAACCACTTCATGATCCTGTTTCTTTATCAAGGAGACATTTAAATGGAGGAAATGATTTTTAATACTAGGGCAGAAATTAATTTCATGCATCTGCTGGCAAATGCCTACTATCAAGAACCGAGTAAACAAACATTTGCACATCTGCTCCTGCTCTGTGACAACAGGATTCAAATTAGAAAGGAAGTTGGAGTTTGGTTTTTAACTTTCTAAAGGCTGTAGTTTGTCATTTAAAATGTTCTGAAGTGCAGTAGAAGAACAGAACATGATTTTGTAGCCAGGACGAGGTAGAAAAGTGTCCTTGGTGGTGATATTCTGAATCTTTAGTACGAGTACTGCTTTTTAGTTTGCTGTCTGAGCAAGTCCAAGTCCTGCAGGTGGGGTTATTGGGAGAAGTGTCTCCAAAGATGTTCCTCATATTTTCTTTTTTTTTCTTTTTTTTCTTTTTTGGATTTGGGTGGTGAAATCTGAGGCAGCAAATCTGTCATTGAGGCTGCTCTGAATAATTCTCTCATTATTGGAAATGTCCTGTTCTTGGACAAGCTGGAGCCTAAACCTGGTAAATTCCTGGGGTGGGACGGCAGAGGAGCTTCTGCTGCTGGAGGTGAGAGCAAGCCAAAAGCAGCAGGTCTGTGCTCTTCCTGTTCTGGAGCTCTTAGGGAGCTTCTAGGTCTTTCCATGGCTATTTTTGTGTGGTGTGAAGGTACTGGGTGAACAGGAGCAGCTAAAAGGTGTTGGTGCAGGCTGAAATAAAAATCGCATTAGATCGCACAGACCAAATACATTTGGTCATAGAATCATGGAATGGTTTGGGTTGGAAGGGACCTTAAAGATCATCCCTGCCATGGCAGGGACACTTCCACTGTCCCAGGGTGCTCCAAGCCCTGTCCTGCCTGGCCTTGGGCACTTCCAGGGATCCGGGGGCAGCCACAGCTGCTCTGGGAATTCCATCCCACCCCTCCCCACCCTCCCAGGGAACAATTCCTTCCCAATAACTGATCCAAACTTGTTCCCTTGTGAATTTGAAGCAATTTTCTCTTTTCCTAGTCCATCTCTTGAGAAAGCTGTTGGCTAAAAGGACTCATTTTGGGAAGTTTTGGCTTTATCCTGCCTGGCTCTGTTTGCTTTCTCAAGCGTCAGACGCCACAGAGTGTGTTTGACACTACAGGGTACAGTGGGAAATGGTCTCTGAAGAGCATTTGCCTAAATACTTCTGCAGTGTGTACTGAACAGAAATTGAATTTCCTTTGGCTGTAGCTTTACTCATGGAGTGTGTTTTGCATGGTGGTGATATTCCAGGAATAGCCAGAGAGACACCAGAAAAGACGGGAATGTCTCCATAGGGAGGATTGTGCCAGACAGCTGATTACACCCTATAAATAGAGATTTAAATTTGGTTTAAGCAGTCTGTGGAAGGCATCATTTAAATCAGTCACAGACACATGCAGTACAAGCATAATAAAGTATTTTAGCTCTGACAGTGACGATTGGAGTTAATTCTCAGGTTGGATTTTTCGACATCTGGCTCCTTGCAGCACATCCTAAAAAAAGTCCTAACAAAGCAAGAACTCTGATCTTGTTCAACAAATCGAGCTGAATAGCAAATAAAGCCTTTGAGGCAGGAGTTGTACATAATTAGTTGTGATCTCCTGGGTGCAGGCCACCGTTTAATGAAGAAAAAAAGAAAAAAAGAAAAAGCAGGGAAAAAACCCCACCCCAAATCTAAGCCGGTTTAAAGGTAACACTGTTTTCATATCCTCAAAAACATGGAGGAGGGAGATTAGAGAATATGATTGATTGTTTTGAAAATACAATTGATGCTTTCAGGATGCACTCAGGAATTCTCCTGGCTTTCTTGTTTTCCTGTGTCCTTAGTATAAAACATCCCAGAAAGTAAATCACGGATCAGAGGTGTGGTTCCCAGAATTTCTCCTCACACAAGAAGCAGGAAAACAGAACATTTTTTTTGCCCATTAGCTGCAGTAGGAGCAATTCTACTTCCCTTGGAGTCAGTGAGACCTTTCCCATTATCCTTCTGTGGGGCCCAGATCTCACCCTGAAAATTGCTGAGGTAGAGTTTAATAGAAAACCTGTTGGAGTCGATGGAATTTCTGCTCCTGATTTTAGTGGATTTTGCCTCAGGCCCAGAACGGACAGGATGTTAATATTGCATCAGTGGTGACTCAAAATGCTGAGCCCCTAAACAATAAAATACAGTTTGTTAGCAGCAAGGAGACAGATTTTTTTCTGGGCTCTTGTGAACCCTCTGACTGCCTTCAGAGGAATCTGAGGATGCTCTGTATTGTTTAAATGTAACCCCAAAAACTCATTGATAGTTGCACATAGCACACAAAAAACCTTGCATTTCAACCATCCCAATTAGGGACAAGAAAACCAGAAAAGTATCTTTTTCCAAATTAAAACTAAATCTTAATAGGGGGGAAAAAAAAAGGTCAGGCACAAACATCTTGAATTAAAATAACTGTTTTTGGATGGGTGAAACAGAGCATGGAGTAAATCTCCTCAAATAAAATACCAGCACTCTGGAGGATTAGTTGCATGCTCTATTTCCCCCTCACAAATGTGCCATGGAGTGCTGGGCACTCACCCTTGCTCTGCTGGAGTCGAGGTGTGTTATCTGCCTGATGCAGATACAGCCACTCCTTGTCAACCTGTTGAACTTCAAATTGTACTTGTTTATTAGAGGTGACAAAGTGATCACACCACTGGAAAATAATATTTTTCCTACAGGCAAATGCAGCCATGTACTAGAGCAAAATGTAATGTGTTAATTAATTTGGAGCCCCTCTTTTAAACTGGCTGTAACTGAGGGGCTCCAAATTAATTAACATGTCATGTTTTGCCATAGTGCGTAGCTGCATTTGCTCCTATGAAAAATATTATTAAACAAAACAAAACTGTATATTGCTTTTGGAANTTCCTACTCCCATATCTTTGCCTGAGAGCCCCTTAATTTCAAAATTACAATAATTCAGAGGGAGGGGGTTTGCATTTTCCATTTCAAGGGAGGCTCCTGCCTTCCTCAGCAGACACCTGGCTTGTCAAACTGAGACTTTTTGTCTCCTGGTTGGGAATTTGGATGCTTTGGGAGCTGAATGTCATTCCAGCCCCCAAGAAAGGAGCTTTGTCACCCTGCAGGGATGAGCAGGTTATTTCTCACTCCTTCCCTGCTCTGATGTACTGAGGTGAAAACATGTGCCAAAGTAATGTAGAAAGCAGGAATCTGCCGTGAAATTCTGGTGTCTTACACAGAAGTTGACCTTTCCACGAAACTAAATCAGGAAAAGTCAGTGAGAACAAGGCACAGAACATCATTTGTCACTCTCTGAGCCCTGGCTGTGCCCAGAGCTGGAGCAGCCTGTGCTGTCTCCATCCCTGCACCCGGGAAAGGCACGGGAAGTCACAGGAGTCACCAAGGCAGGTGACAGAAGTGATGGAGGCTTGGGGAGAAGGCGTGGGAGGGATGTGATGCTTTGCTTTGCAGAGGAGAAACCTGAGCACTGTGACTGAGTTACAAACCCACGGCATGGGGGGGAATTTTCAACAGATTGCACTTTTTATTATTATTATTATTGTTCTGTGTATAGATTTTAAAGCACGTTACCTTTCTGTATTTTCCAATTTCACGGTATCTTTATAAACTGTACACGTAATTTTTCTCTTTAAAGCAAAGCTGCATGCCCAGAGGCTGGGGTTGGGAGTAGTTAAATTAAATTCTCTTTTCATGGTGAAATAAGGCCAGAGGAGAAGAGTGCTTAAAGAAAGGAGCTGTAAACCCATCAGGGCATTATCTGCCTCCTAGGTTTGACCTCTCAGCAGGGCAGCTAAATCCATCCAGCAGCTCAATGATTTTACTCTATAAAAGTCTTTGGAAATAGATTTTATCTTTTTTCTTTTTTATTTGTTTTTCCTTGGGAACGTGTCAGAGCAGAGGGATTGATTTTTGGAAAGAAAAGCTCCGTAGTGTAAATTATGTTAATTACTAAGTAAAATGCCAATATTAGAGGTATTTAGGCCAACTTCTGTGGAGATGCTCTGCTAAGACTCCTGCCCTCTTGTAGTTAAATCTACATTGAACACAGATTTAAGGAGCAGTTTAATGAGGGTTTTTTCCTCAGAAAATGGGATTGGATTTTAGAAGAAGTGGTTGCGTAAGGAGGGTTAGATTTGTTATTTGACCCAATTAACCCACCCAGTGTTATTCTAGATATTTTCCTTCAACGTCATCCTGTTTTCTCCAGACAAGGGATATTCATGGAGAATTTCCACTAGATCTGGGAGGAAAAGCAGGATGAGGTGGGTTTTGGTCAGTGCTTCTTCCTGGGAACAGAGAGGGAAAATGGCAGAGTGGGCAAAAAAAAGCATCAAACGAACCAGTCTGATTTGCAAACAGAAAGAGAAACTTGGCCAAATAATTCAGTGCACGAGCTGGAGCAGCTCTTAAGGGTTATAACTTGTGTAACTCGGATTTATGTAACTTGTAATTCAAGCTGACACCGACTTTGCCACCACCGCGAGGGTCATTTTGTGCTGTTCTTGAGCAATCTCAACACTGAACAAACCATCCCTCATGCCATGGATTTAATGTTTACAGCTGACACTCTGCTGAAAAACAAAGCTTTAATTTTGGGGGGATCATAAAAAAAAAAAGCATTCTTTGTTGGTTGTGAAAGTCATTTTTTGTGTCTCTTGGTGCTTTTGAGGGCAGAGCCTGAGTTTCAGAGTTTTGTTCCAAATTCCTGTTTGCATTTTGGGTCTTGTTTGAGAAGCCAGAGCCAAAACCCAACTGCTGGTGTTTAGTGCTGTCCTGCATCACTGGTTTTTGTCATTTGAGGATTGCAAAGGATTTTCTCCTGGTTTTTGGCATCTGCACACGTGGCACGGGCTGCCCAAATCAAGGGCTGTGAGTGTGTGTAGCAAAATTAACAGAATCGAGTCCAAGCTAAAATATGAGAGAAAAAAAAAAAATCAAATATTGATGGAAAGAGCTCCTAATTTTCCCAGAAAGTTTATCTGGAGCACTGCCATGCTGCTTTAATCCTCATGCCCAGAGCCCAGGCAAAGTGAGAGCTGGGATGGAAATGGTTTTTCTGGAGAAACCTGCCCCCAGTCTCCACCACTGTGCCCCAGCAAATCTTCTTCAGCTCCTCATGTCTGCTGATCAATTTTTTTTAATTGCTAATTCCTTTTGATTTGTCCATGTGCAGTTTGGTTAATCTACAATAAAAGTTTCCCTTTGTTTTTAGTGGAGTTTCCTGCTCCTGTTGCTGGCTGAGGGAAAAAGTGCCACGTCAAGAAATGGGGACTGAACCATTGTTAGTGACTTCATGAAAACATTTTCAAATGTAAGAGTTGAATTCATTTTTCCTTTTCAGATCTATTTCAGTTTGATTGTTTTAAGGTGAGGAATTTGCTTTATGCACCGAACAAAGAGGACAGTGTTTGCTCAGGTCTGGAGATTGCAATGACTTTGGATTTCTCATCCTCTGAACCCCGGGATGGTTTGGGTTGGAAAGGACCCCAAAGCCCACCCAGTGCCACTCCTGCCATGGCAGGGACACCTCCCACTGTCCCAGGTGGCTCCAAGCCCTGTCCAGCCTGGCCTTGGGCACTGCCAGGGATCCAGGGGCAGCCAGAGCTGCTCTGGGCACCCTGTGCCAGCCCTCTCCAGCCTCCCAGTGAGGAATTCCTTCCTAAATCCCACCCATCCCTGCCCTCTGGCAGTTTGAAGCCAATCCCTCTTGTCCTGGCACTACAAGCTCTTGTAAATGGCCTTTCTATGTTTTACAGGCAGGGATGAATATCTACCTTTGTGCCCAGAAAAAGGGAAAAGCACTTCCTAAGGAAACTATCCCTTAATAGGAAAAGAAAAGCATAAAAAATGTTTTCTTTCTACCCTTTTTTTAAATGACACCCTTATATATTCTGGGTTATTGCAATTACAATGTGCTGAGCCACTGGACAGGACAAGAGGAAATGCAAAAAAGATTTAGAATGTGTGAAATAGCACCAAGCTTTCCATAAGTTATTCCACCTCAAAATTCAAGAATGTCTCCATCTCCCAGATCCTGGCTGCACTTTGCTGATTGGATTTTGGCTGGCTTAGATGTGAATCCAGAAGCTTTGATCGATGTCAGAGCTGCTGCTGCATCTTTAGGACTGAAGATCAAGGGAATAGAGAAACCACAGCTTTGGCAGGATGCAGGGGAGGGGGACAGTGAGCTAAATTAATATAAAATATGTTCACACCTTAACTGCTGTTCCAGCAATTGCTCCGAGCAGGGCCCAAACAGAAAAAGCAGCTCCCAATTATTTATCGTGGCTGGGAATGCACATCATTACTGAAATGTGAGCCTTCACCTGTTATACTTCTGCTGAAGAATTTATCAACACTGACACCTCCCTATTTAGGTCAGTCCCAACAGCATCCCTTTGCCTTTCAGAAATCATTTAATAATCAACCTGGGAGCTCTGTTAAACACAAGCTGAGAGTTCATTGTCATCTGGGCAAAATCCCAGCCTGCACATTTGGATTTGGCTGTGCTGGAGAAGAAAATTTATCCTTTTGTCCACCAGAGAAGCTCAAAACAGGACAAGTTGCCAATTTTCATATCCAGCCAGAAATGGAGGTAAAAATACACAGTATCATGCATGAGGTGGTTAAAAAATCCACATTTTTTTTCATGTGAATTGGAAGTCTAGACGGTTTGTTTGAAATATTGCAGCTACCACATCGATAAGAGATAACAGAAATCTCAGTCCTTGCCTCCAAATTAATCAATTGCACATTGATCCAAAAACAGAGAAAATAATTTGTAGTCTTTTCCATCTTTTCCTTATCACAAAGTGATCAGTACTTACACCAAATTCATGTGTTTCCTTATCTTATTTGCAGCTAATAATGGTTTTTTTTTTTTAATGTTAAGTACTTCCAGACTTTTAGAAATTGGCAGAATGGATAAATGAGCATCTTTTTCCTCTGGAGGGAGACCTCAGCACCTGTGTGGAGGCAGGGGATGGTTGTAGCACAGGGAACAGGAAGAGTGTGGGGATGAACAGAACTGGAATGGGAATTGAACTGGAAATGAAGGAAAGACCTAAAGAGAGTGCCAGGACCATGCTGGTGGCTCCAGCAATGCAGAGATGCAAGTGCTGCTCACAGGATTTAGGCAGAGCTTAGAGCCAGCCTAATAATGGATTTTTTCCTGAATATTTGGGATTGATTTAAGATTAGTGAAATCCATTTTGGAAAGAGAAATGGGCCAAAACCTGTTGTTGCTATGAACATATTATAAGTTTCTCTGTGTGTAAGCCTTCTGATCATTTTCCCATGAGAGAACATACTTTTGCTGTCTTTTACTCTGTATAAGCTTTCTGTAAACAATATTTGTGTCTGTTCTTCAAGGACATGGAATTGGTTGGCCTCCTCCTACCTATGAGGAGAAGGAACTGAAATTACTTTATCTTTCTGATACTGTAAACTATTCACACACATTCCCTAGACGAAGCAGCAGCAGGAGCATGGAGAATGCTCTCTGCTGAGCAGATATAGAAAAATACTAGAATTATAGAGTCATTTTAATAAATCATTTTAGCCTTCTGAATTTGTCGTCAAGAGTCCTTTCTTCCATGCATGGACCATGACGATAACCTGTAGTGTCCACAGGGGTTTAAAGGTCTTTTAAAACTCCAGTCCCAGTGACTGTCCTTCTTCCCTTCCCCACCTCTTCCCTTCCCCACCTCTGGTGGCTTCTCTGTGCCCCTCTGGTCATTCTGGGCCTTTTGAACCTGCTCTTTCTTCCTTTCCAGAACCCCTGGTTTAAATCTGGGGAGGATGTTGGAACCCTGGACACTGAGGATTTCAGACTTTCTGTGCTGACAGGCAGTGACCCCAAGAGACCTCTGCATTTGACCTGAGGCCGTGGGGAAAACTTCCAAAATGGAATGGCAGCACTGGGACTGTGGGTGTGGAGTTTGAATAGANAGACTGTTGGTGTTGAGTTTGAATAGAATTGTGTGATATCACAGGGGGAAAATTTAGAGTTTAAGGTTTTAAAATATAGCAATAGATATAAAGCAAGCTGGAGGTTTTAGGGTGGAGGCTGCTCCTTCTCCACCTTCTTCTCCACGGGTTTGGGTGGAATTGTGTGATTGGATAGAAAAGTCCCCATTGTGGGGCAGGGGTGGTTGTTATTGGGTTAAAAGTAAAAATAATTTAGGTGTCATTTCTTAATTGGACAGTTCATCCTTAAAAGGCCTTGTAGAGAGAGATGCCCCTGACCATTTTGTAGGTTGTTAGTAAAGTACTGTAAAACTCACAGCTTATATGACTGTGATATAGATAAGAAATAATAAACATCTGAGTCCGAACAAGAAATTCCATCTCACACATTGAATCCCAACCCTGACCCTAACAAAAAAAAAAAAAAAAACAACAAAACAAAACAAAAAAAAAGTGACATTTAGTGGTGCTCCGTGTGAGGCTCACAGGACTTGTAGGAATTGGAATCACACAACAGGAGTTTAAATTGGAGAGTTGGGTTCCCAGTGTTGGCCCACGTGAACCTTGGACTGAATTTTCTCTCCTACAGCTCCTGTTGCCCCCCAGCGTTGTTAACTCTCACCACAACTCGCCCCTGCCTGGCCTCAGATGAGTGGAAATCGATTTCTGGTGGCCACAGACAGGAGCAGCACTAAACCTGGGATCTGAACTACAACCAGAAGCTTCCAAAGCACAAAGCCCAGCTGAGGAGCTGTTGGAACGAGGCGCTGGCAGAGAGCATTGGTTTGAGCTTCAGCCCATGCAGTGCCTCCAGACCATGTCCCCTCTCTGCCTTGACATCAAGAAAGCACCAAATTCCTTCCAAACCATTGCAGGTACTCAGCAAGACGGCATAATTTGTGCTCTCAAAAACATCTGAAATTAATTTTAATATCTGGTTTTTAATTTTTTAAAATTAATATTGTAACTTTGCCTGCCCTCATGGTCTGTAAAGGAATACAGGTTTTTTTTAACAGCTGGCAGAGTTCTCAGCCTCGGTGATATCCTTGTGGTGGGAATTTCAGGTGTCTAATTCAGTCTTGTATGGAAGAAATCCTCTTGCCTGCTTTGTACCCTTCCAGTTCCTCATGCTGTTCCTGAATTTTTTCATCAGGAGATTGGAGAGCAGGAGTCCACCATCTTTTTGTTGTTGTAAGTCTGGGGTTTTTATTTATTTCTTATTTCCCTTGTGTCCAAGGCAAACACTGCTGCTTTAGGAAGTTTTCCATGTCAATAATGATTCTTATTGCCTCTTTCCAAAAGCCATCAGTCTGATGGGATGCTCCTGAGCACGAGGTTTCAGGAGGGAATCAGGGTTTTATTTAATGTATTCTAATATTTTCTGCATTGCTTTCCATCCTTAAATACCTTAAAGTTTCAGCTGCTTTTCCAGCAAAAAGAAGTCTGCTATCAGCTGCTGGAAATGATTCCCATCGTTTTCCTGCTTTGCTACAATTCACATTGAAACTCAAAAGGATGGTTCAGGTTCTCCTCCCCTGTGTCCATCACTTCGTATTTCTTAGCACTCATTTCCTTCTTCCCTCTTCCTGAATGTTAATTCAGGCTGGATCTTCTGAGGAAAGTTTGGGAATGCAGAGCTGACAGCATTTGCATTTTGGTAATGGTGTCTCATTTACCTGTTGGATGGGGCTCCCTTTTAGTGTTTTCCTGTGTCTATCCCACAGCTTTTCCCAAATGCTCACTTTAACTGGCTGGAAGGATATTTCAAATTTATTTTTTAAATGCTTCTGCTGGCAGAGTGTAATTTGTGAGGGGCAGACAATTTTCTAAATCAAAGTGGAATTCCTCTGCAGGTACAGATTATATTTCCTGTGATACCTGGAGAGCACATGGAGTTATATTTCATTACACCTGAGCACCAAAGGGAAGTAGAACACTTGGAAACATATATAAATAGGGTGTATTTTATGTCAAGCTTCATGAAAGAAGATTTCAAGCTTTGATTTCTGGGATTATTACAACACCTTTAATTTATAGATATTTTTAGCTGTTCTCCATTTAGATTTTTGAAAATTATATTTTGAAGCATGGTGGGACTTGATGATCTTGAAGGTTGGAAGGGACCTTAAAGCTCTTGTTCCACCTCCTACCATGGGCAGGGACATTTTCCACTGTCCCAGGGTGCTCCAAGCCCCATCCCAACCTGGCCTTGGGCACTTCCAGGGATGGAGCAGCCACAGCTTCTCTGGGCACCCTGTGCCAGGGCCTCCCCACCCTCCCAGGGGAGAATTCCTTCCCAAAATTTAATTGACATTCCCTGGGAGTTTCCAGGGTCCTCTGTTATTTCCCCACAGTGCTGAATGTTGAGGGCTCCACTGAGAGACCTGTGTTGTGTCTCGGGGTGAAATGATGACGCTGGGTGCAGCTGAAAGGTAAAGGGCACGTGAAAAGATAAGGGACACAGTAAAATGACTCCTAAAAAAAGCTGGAATGGAAAATCTTACACCCAACCACTCAAGGTTACCCTCTGCCACCCACTCAGCTCCACCCATCCCCAGCTGGGTGGCACCCAGGTCCCACAGCTGGAAAAGTCACAGCTGGAGGCTGCCTTGAATTCCCCTCCTGCCTGAACAACACCATGCATGATGCATTGCAGATTTATTGCAGGTGCCTGAATATTTCAGGCTTACAGAGAGTGTTAAAACACCGTCCTGAGGGCTGTCAGGAGGAGTTGTTGATATTGAGATTTTACACGAGTGCCTGGATGTGCACAGGGGAGAGCTGTGACTGTGCTGCTAAAGAGAAGCAGAACTCAGAACAGCTCTCCAGTAAATTCAGAATATAAAGCTCAGCTCTGTGGCTTGTTAGTGCTGTGCTTTCCCTTTCTCCAGCCTCACGAGTTCCTTGTGCCTCCTCAAAAAAGTTTAAGAAATGTTTCCTCAGGAAAGTTTCCCAAAGTGTTTTATTAAAATCGTGCTCCTCCTGACACATTGATGAAGTTCTTCTCTAGTGGAAGCTCCAATGATTTTAATTTCATCAGGAAAACACATGAAAATCAAGCAAGAGGAAAGCCATCAAGCCCTAATAAATCTTTTAAAACAAATTAAAGTGATGGCTGAGCTGACATATTCAATTTTCAATAAAAAAAGATTTTCAGCAAGCCACAGGCATTACTCAAAGACTTAAATCTGCAAAAACCAGGGTTCTGCTTGTTTGTTTGCACTTTTGAGTGCATTAAATCAGCTGGGTGGCTGATTTGGGAAACACTGCCCACACTGTGGTTCCCAGTGCTGGAAGTTGCTTGTAAATAACAGATAACGGCAGAAAAATGATTTTTGATGGACTTTCTATGCACAAATGCTGTGAAGTTTCATGTTTGGGTCCTCTGCCAGTCTGATAATTAAGGATAAGGTGTAGGATTTGTGTAGTCACAGTTAAAGGATTTGTTCCTACATATTCCTACTGAGTAGTGTTGGATGTATCCTAACTGACTTTGCTTTGTTGCCTGCTCAGTTGAACAAACACTAGGAAAAAAAAATCCCAATCCTAACTGGAAAATTTCCTTCCTCCAAGTGTCCTACTTAAGGATAACTCACTACAGAAATAATATTAATCATTAAACTACAAAGCAGGGCATTGGTGCAAGTGTCTCAGGGTACAGACAGCAGTGCTGTGGGAAGAAAATCCTTATGGGGCTCTCTGTGAGCCTGAAGGGAAATGTCTGGATGGAAATGATGATTTAGGGCCAGGAGTGTTGGTTCATGTCTGCCCCTGGCTGGAGTCGTGTAGTGGTTTTGGTTTGCCAATTCTAGAATTACTACAAACTTTCACGTCACTTCCCTAAAACACTCCCACTTCAAACTGGCACAAGTCCAAAGAGCCTCCCCATTTCTCCCCTCTCTGACTCAGGGCCCATTCCCATTCCAGCTCACAAAGGTGAACCCCACATCCATCCTGCTGCCATGTCCTGCTTCCTTCATTTCTCTTGTCCCATGTCACCTCCATCCTGCTGCCACGTCCTGCTTCCTTCATTTCTCTTGTCCCATGTCACCTCCATCCTGCTGCCACGTCCTGCTTCCTTCATTTCTCTTGTCCCATGTCACCTTTGTCATGTGGTGAACAAAAGGCTGGTCCCTAATGACTGAGTAAACTCCAGGAAGCTGCTTTCCTACCAGCAGCCACAATTACTCTGGCTTTACTCACTGCCTTAGCTTGATGTGTTCCTGATTAATTAGGCAGCATTTTTTCAAGCATGAAGCAGTTTTAAAATACCCTTTCAGGGCTAACAAGTGGTGCACGCTGGATGCCTCAGTTTTTACAGTTGAGTTTATTCAGCTTTTGATGATTTGTGCCTCCTGCCCCACAGTCCACCTTTGGATCTCTACCTCATTGCCTTCAAAGCTTGGGCTGCTCTTTTTCTAATGAAATAATTAATATTGGTGACAGAAAAACACAAGGCGTGAATACAGCAGGAAGAGGGTTATGGCCCCTAATTAAAATGAGTACAGGAGTACAAAAGAAATTCCTCTTTTATAATTATCATCTATATTATACTTTTAATGAATGGAACATCAGGAGGTGGGATGTCATTGATTGCTCCAGAGCTGCGCTCCTCGAGGCACTTCAGCTTTTTCCAGGTAAACTTTATTCAGCTTCTGGTGTGCAGGACATAAATCTTTATTGGGGATGGTGTGTCAGTAACGGCATCATAAAACTGACTGTTGAATATTCCTGGTAATTTGTGGTGCTCTGCAAAGGTCAGCCCTCAGCTGTGGGAGAGGGGGAGCAGCTCCCAGCACGGGCACCAATTTATTTGGGAATTTCTGCCTGGTGCAATGGCTGTCAGGCATGACAGCTGCATTGACAGCAGGAGTTAACACTCCAGAATCTGTCAGGACTCTCTGACTCTCCCGACCTCATCTTTAATTCAGTCCCAGATTTCCATTTTGGTGGGATGGGATGAATGTATCACAGGGATGGATTGATTCTTGGTTTTCATATTAATGGTTTGTTACCCTCGTGGTGCTGATTTTGTTGTTGTTCATGTCCATCCTATTAACCAGTCCCGTAAGGAAGGCATTCATTCAAATCCCTCTAATACAGGGCAGTATACACTTCCTCAAGAATTACTGTGGAGCTATAAGGTTTAGGCAAATGCTCAATCTCTGCACGTCCAAAATCCACCCCATAATTAAAAGGAAGAAAAAACACCCCAATTAATAGAAAGAAAAAACATCCCAAATTAATATCAAGAAAAAATACCCCCAATTAATACCAGTTCCCCAAAACAGACTTTTTATTTTAACACACAGCATTCCTGCTCTGAGATTTGTTGGCATTTAGGATTATTTTAAAAGTAGACCAGTTCCTTTATGAATATGCTGATTGTCTATTAGAAATCCTTCTTCCTCCAGGGTAAGAGAATTTGTTCAGAAATTCCATATAGATTCTCATTTGTTACACAGAGCCTTTCCTTTCTTTAGAAGGACACACTTTGTCAGCAAGGAAATATTTTCTGGCAATAATTTAATTGGGAGCGAAAAAAGGCCCTTTCTTCTCTTTTTTACTCCAACAAAAAGGCTGCCCATGATTTTGTTTTGTGAACCATAGCACAGCCGTGGACTCAGCTCCATTTTATCCCATCTCCAAAGGCATTGCTGCTTTGAGTTCCATCTCAGAGCTCCCTGTCCCACCTCCCACTCATTATTTTGTTGTTGGAGTTAAATTGGAGTTTGATGGTTCAGTGTTTTAAAATCAGCAGCAAACCTTAAGCTGGAAGAGCATCCCTTCCCAAACTGATCCTGAACTTGAAAGTGCTGAGAGCTGAGTTGTCTCTCCTTGCTTTTAATTATCTCCAATCCTGCTGAAAGCAGAGCTCACATTTCAGTGTCTGGGTTGTGGAAATTGTCTGTATTTTATTTACGTAGCTGCAGGTGAGGTGAGAACAAAAAGAGCTTAAAAATAAGCTGAGCATTAACAGCTTGAAACAAGTTGAGTGCTAATTGTGTTACTAATGCCACCTTCATCTTCTTTTTTGATAAGACAGAAAAATTTAAAAGCCCACACTTGTAGATCTGTTGTGCAGATTTTCAGAGCCACAGCAAAGTTCTGGACAGAGCAATTTCTTTGCATTAAAACAATATGGAGAGGCCACTTTATATACAAGTGATAGAGGCCACTTTATATACAACTGAAAGACTGCCAGTTGATTTAGGTTCAGTCTAATTGCTACTTTAAGACTTTTAAATATTTAGTTTGGAGTTTATAGGGAAATTTCCTCTGGCTGTAAAGGGAGTTTTGATANTACAGCTTCGGGTAATGAAGTCACTGACCCCAAGTTTGCTCCCCCCAAGTCACTTTGGTTTCCATCTCTGGGGCCTGAGGCAGTGAGGGGCCCTTGACTGCCAGGCCTGGAGAGGAATTGTTGTGTCTGCCCAAAATGGGACAGCAGCAGCTGGCACTGGGGATGGAGTTTGGAGTTACACACCAAAGAGCTGCAGGGTTACAGATACATGGAAAATAGAAAAGCTCAAACCCTAAAGCATCGAGTGCCATGGGGAGTGCCAGGAAATTGGGGAATTTGGCTTTAATCCAAGGTCTCAGCTTGGCTCTGCCCAAAAGAATGAGACAAATCTGCGAGAGGGGACAGCAGAGAAACCTTTGGGAACAGAAAAACCAACCTGAACCAAAGGGCGCTCGCCTCCTGCTCACCAGAGGAATTTTGCCATGAATTATGGTTTTGTCATGCCAAAATGATGTGTTTTCACTGCTGTGATGATTCTGGAATCATTATTTATTGGTATTTTTAACCTTTTGCTGTGGCACGCCAGTAAAGCTTGCAGGAGGTGGGGACATTTTTGGAAGTGCCACTGTCACGTTGTAACTTGGTGACAATATATCTCCTACAGGTGTGGCTGTGTTATTTTATTTATAGGTAATGCAAATAAATCCATTATAGTCTAAAAATAAATCAGGCAGGCTAGTCCAAACAAGCGTACATCCCTCCAAAAAAGCAAAATGATTGATTATTTGACATTAATCTTCTCTAAAACAAATTAGGAAGTTATTAATTATCAAAATCCGTATTTATTCTGCTGTAAAATTTATCTATTGCCATTTACAAGATGCTTCCTAGGACTTCTGAACTCAGCTTAAATCTTAGCATTTAAAATCAATGCTAAAAGTGTTCTACATATTCGCAAATTTTGTATTATGGCACCATAAAATCCATAAAGTGCTTCGAGCATTTAAACTACAGAAAAGCAATGGCAACTCATTACTTTGCCTCGAGTGTGATGGGTTTTCATGTCTCCAAAATGAAGAGCAGGAGAGGGAATTCCAGGTATTTATTCTTAGTCTCAACTGGGCCTTTTTCATCTGCACAATGGCTTAGTTAATGGTATTTGAACTTTTATTCAGAGGAGGAATTTAGTGTTCTGCCTTGGTCAGGATTTTTTTCTTTGCCCACATGCTCCAGTGTGACACGGGCAAAAATAATAATATCAAGCCGTTGCCTTTTTGAAGGAGTCATTATCTTTTTATTAATCATCTGATGGGAGGAATGCATTCATCTCACAGCAGCAATTTCTCACGCTCTGCTCCTGGTGAATGGAGCTTTTGTGAGGCAGCAATTTTACCTTGACCTGTAACACAGCCCTGAGCCTGTGTCTCTGTAAGGAATTGTTCCAATTCTGCATTTTACTGAGTGCCAGGAGCTCCAGAATTCAAAGACCCACATTTCCTTGCCTGTATTCAAACCAAATTCCATCGGTGTGAAAAAAAATCGGGATTTATTTTCCGTGACGTATTCCTCAGCTTTCACGCACCTGGATGTGCAGCTTTAGCAGAAAGTGGGAAGTAGTTTTAGGACAGCTGCTGAGAAGTTTTACACCTTCCTGAGTGTGGGAGGCTTTTTTTTGGCTGTTGGTTCCCCCACAACCTGCTGGGAACCCACCTCCAGGGCCCTTGAAGGAGATTCCCTCCGTGAGTTCTTTGCCAGGGATGAAAAACACGCAGGACTCACTGATTCTTGGTCTTCAGGTTATTGTTTATTCTTTTCTTATCTTGAGGTTGATATACTGTTCACACCAGACTCAGCCCGACANATGTTTCCCAGAGCAGCTGTGGCTGCCCCTGGATCCGTGGAAGTGCCCAAGGCCAGGCTGGGCATTGGGACAGTGGAAGGTCCCTGCCCATGGCAGCTGGATGAACTTTAAGATCCCTTCCAATCCACAGCATTCCATCATTTTATGAGTGGCTGTGAAGATTCCAATTCCTCTTTGCCTGCCCCTGTTAGCATAGGGTAGGAAAACACATAATCCAGCATAGCTTGATTGTATGCAGGTGCTTTATTGAGAGAGCTGCCTGGGAGTCCAGGGTATGCAGAGCACAGATCTCCAACAGGGGCTTGAAATCAGACATATTTTATACCTTTCTTTTATATATGTTAATGATTAAACTTACATTGTTCTCTTGTATCTATTGCTTTCACCCAGGTGTGAATTCCTGAGCCCACCGAGACATCATTTTCCATGATTCATATGTATACATAATAATTATGTTCAATTCTAACAACCTTATCACTTCTATGACCCAGCACGTGTGTCCCAGACCTTATCTCATGATCTAGCACAGGTACATTTTCTCAGGCCTATCCACCCTTTTTCCAAACACTATACCCATAATTTTAGAAACATTTTAACCCTATACTATCACCCCTGGGAGCTCTACACTGGAATGTGCAGCACTTTATGGTCCATGTGTTGTGTTTGTGATGCAATGGAAAAACAGCTAATTCTGCAAGAATTCCACGATTAGGGGAGTGCACATCCCTGCTATTTACTCTTGAACTTCATGGACTTTTTACTTTTTGTTGCATGGTTGTTTAGGTATTAATTAATTCAGGTATTAAATTGTAGTGGATTTAATAATGAGCAGAATGAAGATGGTAAATTAAATTAATTGCTGTGCAGTAAAAAACCCCACAAACACATCCCTTCCATCTAGGTTTGATATAACCCAATTAAAAACAGGATAGAGCTCATCCCTTTGTCTTAATAAGCATGTTAAATCAGCTATTTCCTCCTCAGAGAAAAACACGCTTAGAAGCAAACTCCAGAATGTTTAGGAGTGGGAAAAGAGTTGATTTCTTGTCCCCTGCTATTTGTAATCTGTGATTAAGTGGTGTGAAATGGGGCTAAGCCTTCCTGGCGCTGCCTTAGAGCGCTTCCTCCTCCCCTGTGCGCTCCAAACGTGTCTGGAACAAAAGTAGAGCAAGGCAGGACTAATCCCCATTTTCTTCACAGCCTTGGAAAATCTTTCCTAGTGATGTAAACTCCAAGCAAAAGCTGTTGTATGTTTAATCCCACAAAGCTGGAATTTAGGGAGGAGGATATTAAAAAAAAAAAAAAAAAGGAAGCGTAGGAGCTCCTGTATTACATGGTAAAAGGAATTGGAAGATGTGTTTCTGTCTCCACGTATAAACTCAATTTCTTGGGTCCTTTCTTTTAATTGATTGCATTTTTGAAATTGGAAATCCCAGTGATCAGATGTTGGGCTGCAAAACATTTGAGTTGGATACTCAGATGTATTATCAAATATGTTTTTAGTGATGCTAAAAATGAAGTTGTTCAGCTGCTTTGCTGTTGTATTTACAGCTGGCAGCACATCCTGGGGAAAACACGCCTGCCCATCTCCTCTAGGAACACTGAGGGATCATTCCCTGCCGTTGGTGCTGCAGGAATAAAAACATTACTAGGAATAAAACCTTAATTTGGAACTTCTCTAAGTCTGATTGCATCGATGTGATCATGACTTCAACCTGTTTGCCAGTCTGATTTGGAAATGGTCCACAGTGCACCTCTTTTCCTTTTAATGTCCTGTTGTGCAGCCTAAAATAAGTTTATTTTATTTACTCTGAATTTTATTTGCATCAGAATAAAGGGAGACACGGTGCTGTTGTACCAGGTAAACTTCTTTTCCCTGTGGAATTGTGGATACCTGTGGTTCAGTGCGCTCTAATAAACAAAGCCTTGCTGAAGGAGGGTTATAAAACAGATTATTATTTTCTTAAGAGTGGTAGAGACACACAGGAGTCACCCAAGCAATAAAAAGAGGAAAATTCAGGATCCTAAGGCAGCTGGAAGCAGAGGTGTAAATGGAACAGGGAGTGCCCACTAAAATGAAAGGTCATTTCTATATAATATATAGTGAATTTAGGGCTATAAATTGCTGAAGAGACCTAATGTGAGGCAGAGAACACAAGAAATTGGAAGCAGAGTATTGTGAGAAAGAGGAAACAGTAAAATAACCGAGGGTCACCAAATATTTGGGGAGACTGATAGAATGAGAGAAATAGGAGCTTAACTGTGGTGCAGAACTCAGGCAAGCCCAGATCTTAAACCTGTCTTGGAGGTAATTTGGTCATGGGAGAAGATCCTTGGGCAGGGAATGTTGGAGCCAATCTTTTGGGTAGTCGTGACCTCCCAGGGATTTATGGAGAGTGGTTTTTGGTGAGAAACCCCCACTGAACTTTTTCATTTTCTATATTGAGGTAGAACAAGTCTTTCCTGAGGTGATGTTCTTTATAATTGATTGAGAGCTGGTAAAAGCTGTATTTCTGTATTTTATCCCTGTCCCATTTGCAGTCCATGGCTGTGTCCCCCTCTGATCTAGGAAGGGGGACTTAGCATCTCCCATACAACATTTTCTTTTGTTTTGTCTGTCAGGGCCAGGAGTTGGACTCAATGATCCTTGAGGGTCCCTTCCAGCTCAGCTTTTCCTGTGATTCATTATGGCCAAAATGATGAATCTACCTCAAATCTACCTACCAGAAGCTGCATTCCTTGGTTTTAGTCAGGCTCACGTGGGGAGGGTGTGGGATCCTCCTCCTCCCTCCAACAGAAACAGCAAAACATCAGCTCTGTGCCCAGGGCAGGGAGAATTCTGTCTCCAGGGGCAGCTGCACTCCTCAGCCTCACCTTGGGAAGCAGCAGCTTTGATTAAAAAAGGGCAAACCAGCAGGAGCCATTCCCATGGTCTGGAAAAATTTAATCTCCTTGACTGTGATCCTAGAATTTGGTGCAGAGGAGTTTGTTGTGGTGCAGCACTGAAATACCGGAGCGTTGTCTTGCTGCTTTCATTTGCAGAAGACATGAAGGTTCTAATACAAAATTAAATTCTTCAGTGAGTGGCAGCAGTTTATTGATCTACTGAAATGTGTTGCAGTTAATAATTCTTTTCTGAAAAGTATTCGGTTTATTATTAAACATTGTTGAAGTTTCCTGATTCGTTCATCTTCTCTTTTCCAGTTTGTTGTGATCATGGCACGCCACAAGGGCCTGAAAGGGACTGGACAAGAGGAAATGGATTTCAATTGAAAGGGAGCACGTTTAGATGGGATATTTGGGAAGAAATTCCTCTCTGTGAGGGTGGGGAGGGGCTGGGATGGAATTCCCAGAGCAGCTGTGGCTGCCCCTGGATCCCTGGCAGTGCCCAAGGCCAGGCTGGGCAGGGTTTGGAGCAGCCTGGGACAGTGGGAGGTGTCCCTGCCATGGCAGGGGGTAGAATTGCATGATCTTTAAGTTCCCCTCCAACCCAAATCATCCCGGAATTCTACGGTTCAAATCATGCCAGTTCATATCTTTTATTAACCTGAAGCACTTTTAGGGATCTGGACTTTTCCAATGCTCTGTTGTGGAACACTTGAGTCACCAACACCCCTACTCCAATGTCACATGTTGCGCCTGACTCTTATTTTTCAGTGGAATGAAAGCATTTAAAATTGAAATTTGTAACTGCCATAATCACCCTGTGAAGGTAAATTCAGTAATTATCAGTGTTTCAGGGAAAAAAGTTGTTTTCTTTGAAAATTAATTTTATTTAGCCCTTCTTTTAGTTCATCACCAATCATACTGGACGTTTGACTTTCTGAATGCAGTTTTCTTATTTAGAGGCACCTCTGGAGTAACTCATTTAGGCTGTAGAAAATGGAATAGCAGCATTTTAATTTTTCATTATTTTGTAGGATGTGTTGAAAAAAGAATATATGACTGCAGTACATTCAATATGTGCATCACTCTAAGATTATTTATTAGGCTTGAGCTATGTTTGAACTTCCAAAAAATGGGCAAATTCATGATGCTGTAACTGGAAGAGAAGAACAATGGTCACTAATAAAGTGTGAAAATCCAACCTCTCATCTATTTTAGCCCAATTAGAATTGGGTGGGTTGAACTCTGGAGCAGGGTTCATTTGCTCTGCCAGTTCCCCTTCACCTGTAGGAAATGTCAGAGCCCCTGAGGGATCTCAGCTCAGCCTCAGGAGCTGGGAATGAGCCAGCATGGCCCAAATATGAAAAGAGAGGAAATAAATACCCACAGCACTGCAGTACTGGGACAGGAACGATGATCAGATCCATAATGTCCAGACTCAGAAGCACTCCTCAAAGAGCAAAAGTGGTTTTGTTGCTTGAAATGGCATAAAAAAAGGTAAATTGCCTTGCCTGGGCATCGTGCTTGTCTGATTTAAGAGCTGCTTAACTCCCTGTCTGAAAGGCCAGCTCCAATTCTTGCCCATGTGATTCACCCAGAGTGCAGGGAGCTGCGAGAGATAAAAAGCTTGTAGAGCTGTTAACACTATTTTATGTTGGAATTGATGCACCAGGCTGCCAAGTAGCACAGATGCTTAATACACTCAATTTGTAAAGGAGATTTTAATCTTCACGAGTACATCTCTTTTCACTCTCAGTCCCCGGCTCTCCTCGGTGAGGAGCAGAAATATTCAGCCAGGCTGAGGACACCAAATCAGCTTAAAGAAGCCTCCAGGCCCTGAGATGGCCACTAAAGGATCTTCATGTTTGCCTGTGAAAGCCCCTGATATTCAGGTGTATAAATTCCAGTTTATTTCAGTAAATCACCACAGGATGAGAGGCAAAAAGCTGGACAAGGCTGAGAAGTGTCCTGGGAAATGGGGTTCTTTGGAATGGTCAGGACTGAAATTCAGCTCCCAAGAGGAGTCAGGGCTTGTCCTGTGGCTGGGGAAGCTGGAGTGAAAAGATGAGGAATATTTTCTTTTGTCAGCCTCCTTTGGTATTTTTGTGTGTATAATTAAGGAGGAGCACAGTCTGTAAGCTCTGGGTTGAGATTTTAATTAATTTGGGAGGTTTTTTTTAAGTATTGGTGAATTCAGCTGTAATCTGGTAAAGCTTTTTTTTCTTGGCTATTTTCTTGGTATTTTTCTTTGGGACACTGTTAAAATAACACCACTAGGTCTGTTCTCCAACACCATTCCCTCATGGCTGCATTCCCACCCTCTGATAGAGTGGTGTCTGTATTTATGAGTTAGTTCAGGATATTTCACACCCTCTTCAGATTTGGTTCTTGGTTAGAGGTTTAAATCTGGCTTCTGCATAATGAAAAGCTGAGCAGTGGGATTTGTGACCTCTGCAAACTCCACACAAGGAAGGGATCTGTGATAAAAATATCTCTAAAGAGCCCAGGGGGAGAGTGGGCACCATTAAATTATTGGAAGGCAAGGAACAAAATCCAGGCCCAGCAAATCCATTGTCTGGTGCTCTGCATTTGGGATTTGCAGTTACTCAAGGGTGTTGAATTCTGGGGTTCAAACTCCCAAAGGGAATTGGTACTCAGGAAAATGGCAGGGAAACTGGTGGGGTTGTTTGCCAGGGAAAGAGTTGCTGCAGTTGTTGGTCAAAAATCCCAAAATACAATCAGGTCAAAGGAGTGATTGTCATCAATCCAATGATGATGTCATCATCATCATCATCATTACTGACCAGCTCATCCAAAGTCCAGGCAGGCCAATGGACTCATTGTCAGTGACTTCAACAGGATTTGTATCAAGCCCATGGTGAAAAATTAATTTTTATTATTAAAATTTTATTGATTTTAAAATAAATTTTAATTTATTATAAATTTTTATTTAAATAAGAATATTTGTTATTAAATTTTATTGAACAAAATTCTGGTACAAAATACAAATACATTTTCATCTTTGTGCAAATGCAGTGAATTTGGGTTGATTGAGAGCTGGTAAAATCTGTATTTCTGTATTTTATCCCTGTCCCATTTGCAGTCCATGGCTGTGTCCCTCTCTGATTTAGGAAGGGGGATTTAGTCATCTGCCATACAACATTTTCTTTTGTTTTGTCTGTCAGGGCCAGGAGCTGGACTCAATGATCCTTGAGGGTCCCTTCCAACTCAGCTTTTCCTGTGATTTATTATGGCTAAAATGATGAATCTACCTCAATCTCCCCATTTTCCCTGCTCCTCTCAGGCTAAATGGCACCATTTGTTTGGCTCTGTACTGACTCTGGTGGGAGCATTGCTCAGATTGTGACTGATTTAATGAACATCACATCATTAAACCCAAAAGCCCTCCTGAGAAAGCTCTGCCAGCCACGGGTGGAACTCCTAGAAACACGAGTGGTGACTACTTCACCCCATTATATTGGATAAGCTTCTCCAGGGTGGGTGTGTCCAGAGTCAGAGCTCCCTTAATTATCATTTTTTGGCTGATTTCTGGCCTGCATCACAGATCTAGACTGACATGACCTGTCTGAGGCATTCCAGACTCCTCTGAAGTGCTTGCCTGTAGCAGAGGGGCAGAGTTACAACCAACACTGAGGAAGGCTGCAAACTTCTGCTCTTACAGAGTAGTGTAACATCACCTCAGAAGGTTGCAAATATCTGTTTCTACTCCTTAATGTTCCTCAGTACAACCTTTTAAACCCTTGATATTACCTGTATTCTACCTGTGTGTCCTCTCTACGCTTTTGTGATTGCTCGGTGCCCCTCAGCATTCCATGTCTCATCACCTTCAACACCAGTCACCTGTCCTACACAGCTGTAGTCTATTAAAAATGAGACTTAACCACAACCCCACTCTCAATTACCACAAACTGGATACCCACAATGCTTGCCAAAGCAGGATTGCTGTGCCTGATGCCTGTGAACAGCAAAGGAGCTGCTGTTGAGGTGTTTCATCCACTGTGCAAGCTCTGGGGATGCAGCCTATTTAAATACCCACAGGTGAGGCAGCGCTTTGCATTCCTGCTTCCTGGAGCATGACAGGGAATCTCACCCGCTGCCCAAGTGCAAATAAATACAATCATCACTCCTATCATCCTGGATTTTCTGCTTTGCTTAGCCAGCCCTCAGCTCTGAGACATGCTCAGGCTCCCATGGCTCCTGTAACACACGTGAGAAGGGGCTCTTAGGGCTGCAGAGTGGATCCATTTGTAATTTTGTTCTTTAAGCTGCTCTAACGGTGCTGCATCACCGGTTTTTTTTTTTTTTATTTTTAAGGAACAAGTTGTTGTGGCTGCCCTTACACACATAGCTCCAAAAAGGTTTGTGGTAATAACACAGATAAGCCAATGCTGCTTGTAGAAAAAACCCAATGTTTATAATAGCTGGAGAACATTCTTGTTTGTATTTCAAATTTCCCTTGTACATGGCAGCTGGAATTGATTTCACGCCAGCCTCAGTGCTTGGGCTGAGCTATCTCGCAGGGAGAAGAGGCATTTGAATGAAGCAGATCCTGCAGTGGGTTTGTCACATTTGCTCCTGTCTGAAATGAAAAGGAAGCAGGATGAGAAGGAAACTTCTCCATCTTTCTTTGAACTCTGGTAAGGCTTCACCTGGAGTGCTGTGCCCAGTTCTGGGCCCTCAGTTTGGGAAGGACGTGGAGGGGCTGGAGCACATCCAGAGGGGGCAACGAGGCTGGTGAGGGGCTGGGAACACAAGCCCTGTGAGGAACCACTGAGGGAGCTGGGGGTGTTTATCCTGGAGAAAAGGAGACTCAGGGGTGACCTCAGCACTCTCTGCAACCCCTGAAAGGTGCCTGTGCTCAGCTGGGGCTGGGCTCTGTCTCCAGCAGCACTGACACAACCAGAGCACACAGCCTCTAGCTGCTCCAAGGGAAATCCAGGCTGGGTGTCAGGAAGAAGTTTTTCACAGAAAGAGTGATAAAGTTCTGGAATGTTCTGCCCGGGGAGGTGCTGGAGTCACCATCCCTGGGTGTGTTTAACAAAGCCTGGATGTGGCACTGGGTGCCAGGGTTAATTGAGGTGTTGGGGCTGGGCTGGACTCCATGATCTTGGAGGTCTCTTCCAACCCAGGGATTCTGGGATTCTGTGAATTCTGGGATTCTGTGAAAATCCCTGCGAGCAGCAGCGGCAGCTCCCGCGGGCTTGGGGTGACAGTGGCTCCCAGCTTTGTGACAGGGTGGGGGTGGCTCAGAGGACAGCTGGGGTGGGATTTAGGGGCTCTTCTCCTGCCAACATGGACCTCTGGAATGGGAGGGAGCCGAGGGAAGGGGCTGCTGCAGGGAGGTGGAACCACGGGATGGTTTAAGTTGGAAAAGACCCGTAAGATCTGTTGGTAGGTTTTGAACTGTGGACAGCCAGAGATGGAGAATTCAAGTCTTAAATTGGCCTTAGAGATGAATTAAGCAAAACTGAAATAAAGCTTTGCTAATTCTGAATGTCTGAGAGGCTTCATAGTTGTTAAGGCAATTTTAACTAATCCCCTTTAACTTGATATTTCCAGTTAATTTGGATTTATATCTCAATGTCGCTGTGCTGACAAACCCTGATATAAAACCATGTTAAAATGAGCTTTTTGTAGGGATAAAGTGGAATTTTGTTGTGCATCTCAGTGGCATGGTACCCCTTCCCTGATGATCGAGTCCAACCGTTCCCCAGGGCCACCACTAACCCACATCCCCAAGTGCCACATCCACAGAGCTTTAAATCCCCCCAGGGGTGGGGATTCCACCACAGCCCTGGGCAGCTGGGCCAGGGCTGGGCAGCTCTTTCAGTAAAGACATTTTTTGAAATATAAAAAACCTTCCCTGGTGCAACTTGAAGCCGTTTCCTCTTGTCCTGTCGCTCGGTACCTGGGAGAAAAGACCAACCCCACCTGGCCCCAACCTCCCTTCAGGGAGCTGCAGAGAGGGAGAATCCCAAATCACTGAGGTTGGAAAAGCCCTCCAACACCTTCGAGTCCAGCCTGTAACCCATCCCCACCTTGTCCCCAGCCCAGGGCACTGAGTGCCACCTCCAGGAATTCCTTGGGCACCTCCAGGGATTGGCACTCCAAACCTCCCTGGGCAGCCCTGCCAATATTTAACAACCTTTCTATTGTTGTGGTTTGTGTGTTGGTAAAGGACTTTTGACAATAATATTAGAAGGTTAAATATGATTTATTAACATGAGTCTATAGTTTAAAGGATTTGCGTTATTATTTGTTTAGTCTGGCGTATTTGAAGCTCTTGCTTCTAGTTTTGTTTAAGGAATGTTAGAATAGTTTACACAATTAGAGATAACAACTTTTCACCTCATAGGTTGAAAGAAAGAAAACTTCTATTTCTTATCAGGAGACAGGCAGAGAAATCTAAATGTCTTTGAAACACAGCTCAGAGATTTGTTTACGGAAACTTATATAGACTAAAAAACAATAAAAAATACTTTCCCATAAAAAAAAATTTCTACAAACCTACATACAAAAAACCATATAATATATTCATACAACACCTTTCCATGGGGAAATTCCTGCTGATTCCACCCTGAGCCTGCCCTGGCCCAGCCTGAGGCCGTTCCCTCTCCTCCTGTCCCTGTTCCTGGGAGCAGAGCCCGACCCCCCCGGCTGTCCCCTCCTGGCAGGGACTTGTGCAGAGCCACAAGGTCCCCCCTGATCCCCCTTTTCTCCAGGCTGAGCCCCTTTCCAGCTCCCTCATCAGACAAAAGGAACATGAGCCATATCCCGAGCCTGGTGTCCACTCCCAGCCTGGCTACTGCACTGGGACACCTCTGGAGCATCTCCTCACCCTGGCAGGAGAGAGGGGACTCCACTGGGAGGAAAAGGGGATGAGCAGTGAGGGCTGGCTGGCTCTGGGCAGCGAGAATGCCCCAAGATTCCCAACAAAACCCAAATAATCCAGTTGCAGCTCTTGGTGCAGAATGCAGAATTTTCCCTGGCAGTGGAAAAAGGAGCAAACGTCTGAGTCAGGAAAAGTCCATCATGACCCAAAGATGATTAAAAATACAGAATAAAAACTTACCTGGAGGGGCTTGTGAGTGCATCAAGGGTCTTTGTGCCAAATGATTTTATAATGGCTGAGGAAGAAATTATTTATTAGTTCATCAAACATAAAAGAATAGTTAATGAGACCATTCATTATAATCTTTGTTGTGGCACATAATTAGCAAGCTCTGCTTCTGTCTCAGTGCTGTTGCTGAGCACGACTGGGAGAGCAAAATGTGTGATTTATAATAATATTACAAGCCACAATATTTCCCCCCCCAAATTAATGAATCCTAGCAGACAGAAACGGGGAATGCATTTACAGGATTCGAGTCTGCCTCTAAAATAGCAAATTGTGAATCAGCAGCTGTTGTCTTGCAAGTCTTGGGCTTTTTGTCCAAATTTGGGACGTTTCAGCCTGGTGAAAATCACATTTCTAGCAATGTTCATCATGACTGGAGAGTTTGGGTTATTCATAACACACAAAACATTTCTGTGCAGGTTCCTTATCAGCAGGTTCCACTTTTAGTCCATCCTTCATTTCTAGAGATGAAGAGCACAGGGAAGCTTTTGATTTAATGAGGCATTGGGTGTCCAACCCCAAAGTTCTGGGCCTTACAGGGAAACCTCTCACTGAGCAGGAAACTGAACCTCACCTTTAAATTTGGGCCTTCCTCACCCCCTTAAAATGTTACAATTCCTCTGTGGTTGTTTCAAACCCTTTCGGTGTTGACCACTAAAAATTCCCAAATCCTCACTCACTAACATTAATTTAAGGCTATTAACTGCTAATAGGATTTCACCTCCACCAGAGTCTACAGCACAGAATTTATGCTAAATAAACATTTTATGGGCTTCTAATTTTGTAACTGCAATAATAGAACTGCCCAGGATCTTATCAGTGCAATTGAATAATATTCACATCTGTCTTTCTTTATTTCTTTTTTAAAAATCTCTTTATTCTTCTAAATTCTGCCAAGGTGGCTATTTTTACTTCTTTTAACAGAGTCTAAAATACAGAATTCTGAATAGATATCACATACCTGGATAAATAATATGGGATTTGTTTGTTTGGGGTTTTTTTAATGCATTATAGTCCCTTTTGAAAACACAGCAAAACAAATGGCCTCCAGTTGGGCTGGGGAGGTTCAAGTTGGATTTTAGGGAAAATCTCTTCCCTGGAGGAGTGGTTAAGGACTGAAGAGGCTGCCTGGGGCAGTGCTGGAATCACCATCCCTGCAAGTGTTCAAAAAAAGTTCTTTGTAGCTGCCTGGGATATGATTCAGTGGGAATGGGGATATTCAGTCAAAAGTTGGACTTGGTGATCTTGGAGGTCTCTTCCAGCCTTAATGACAATGAAAGGCTTGAGAGCTTCCCTGAACCAGGGCTTGTGTCAGTTGATCAGGCTTTGCAAATATTCTGGATGGCTTGAAACGTCTCCAAGTATTTAGGAGCATAAACAGAGCACCAGTAAATAATGTGGATTATTAGAAAGCCTGGCACATCCTAATGTGCTTCCCACCATTAGGAAAAATGCTGCAAGGTGATAGGAATTCACAAAGAGGATCCCCAATTAATGTCATCTGCTTACAACTCACTAATGATTAGGTTTCAGATCCACTGCTGCTCGTGGTGCTCAGCTGGGTTTTCATTCTTTATCTTTGGTTTGGTTTATTTTTTTCTGCAAATAATAATCGAGATAAATATTTTTAAATGTAAGTAGGGCGATGTTTACTTTTGTGTTTCAAATGCAGGACTTGTGATAGTCAGCGATGTTTTCTGCCAGTTCCTATCCCACTGCAAAGCCTTTTGGTGTTTTCATCTTCCCAGTGGGGTTTTCTTTGGATTCACTGTTGTTTGTACAAGGATGTGCTCCTGGTCCAGGTGTGGGGCTCAGTTAAAACCAAACCAGCTCAGAGACCTTTTGCTTGAAGAGAATTATATTTTGCTGGGACATGGAGACAGTAAAATCTTTCCCTTCTCCAAAAATACCAATGAAATTTAGATTTGGGGCCTGAACAAAGCCAAAAAACCCCAAAATAAAGGAGATATCCTAATGGATGGAGCAACTTGCCCCACTAAATTCTGCATCCAGTCCCTCTAATGGTCCTGTGTGCATTAATTAATTTGCTGCATTTTGGAAATTAATTGGGTTTTGATTATTGGTTATGTTTACTGTCAGTATTACAAGACCAAAAAAAAAAAGATTAATAGCAATGTAAATCATCTTATTTACTGGGAATTAGGGGACTCAAACTGAAGGACTGGCTTAAATATTATTATATATCTGAATATATATATATATTCTTAAAAATATCTCCAATAAAATATGCATTTTTTAAAAATGAAAGTCTAACTTGTACCTGAAGCAAAAATTCTCCCTGATTTCAGCACACTTGAAGGAGAACTCCAGTGGATTTAGGAAGGTATTAACTCAGTGCTGAGATGGATGGGATTAAGAGGTCAAACTGGAAAGAAACAGAGCAGAGTAGAGCCTGAACCTGACACACCAATCCGTTGTTTTCATAGATTTTTAAGCAAGAAAATGCCATTATAAACATCTTTTGTGACCTCCTGTGTATTGCCAGGCAGGAAATTTAATCCCTGAGTGCTGCATTAGGGGAAACCTCTCTGCTCTGCTTCATGAAATGCTTGTCGTGTTTGTTTTGCTGGGTGATATTTTACCTTCTCAGGGTGGAGAAAATCGGCCATTAGAAAGCCAATTTCTGCTCCCATTGCTGGGGATTTCTTTGAAGCATTTTGATATCTGTTGTCTAAATAAAAGCTTCACAAAACAAACCCCAGAAAAACAGCGCAGTCACCGCTCAAATCTCTTCCCATCACTGCTCAATTCTTGGTTCGTTTTTTCCCCCTCGCTTCAGATGACAAAAAAGCTTTTTGTTTGTTCAAAAGCCTGAGCCCACCTGGACTCCTCCTAAGCCTGGTTTGGCTGGTGATCTTGGATGAAAATCCCCACTCTAGTCCCAAGTGGGACCTTTAGTGAAGGAATGTCACACAATCCAGGTGAGATGATATTTTTGTTGGAAACGCAGCTCCAGCTCAGGAAACTGGAGGGATGAGGTTGGAATTCTGGCCAAAATAAACCAAAAAAAGTAAAATAAACTGGGAAAACTGCTGAGAAATGTGTTTTGTAGGGACTGTTACATCTCCCACTCATCACAAACCCAGAATTGTGCTCCCCACATTGAGAAAATCTACTTTTTTATATCCTGGCACACCTTCAGTGATTGGATTTATCTGCCCTCGCTTTATTATGACAAGAAGTGAAATCTCAGGGGTATTGAGGCACTTAGGCTGTTCTATTCAATCACTGTAAATATATTTATATGTAAAGAAGTCTGAATTTCCTACCAAAAATGAAATAGGAACTGTGCACAGTGTATTCCGGTGTCTGAATAGAAGGGGTAGAAATACTAAATTTCACTAAATCAGAATGCATTGCCCTACAAACATTCCTGAAAAGGATTATTTAAGAGTTTGGGGATTTTGCAGGTTGTTTAGATGAGTTTCTCCACAATCTGATCTGTGCTGCCCAAATTAATGGAATCACCACATTCTGTGGTATTGCTGCAATCACTGCTTTATATTAATTATAAGTAATTTGCAAAAGGTATTGGAGTGGAAAAATAAACAAAGTAATAAGAAAAATCTCAGCTAAATGCAGTGCCAGAAAGATATAATTATATTATTGATTTCATTATCAAACATTAACTAATTTGGGTTTTTAAATCAGCTAAATTTTTCAGCTAAAGCATTGCTCTGAGAGTATTGAGTAATCCTAATGTTTTGTTTTCCATTTTTTATTAGATTTTCCTCTGGAAGGAATTTTTGCATTACGAAAGTGGATAAAAACAATCTGAAATTATGTTTTAAGATTTTGAAAGTACATTTGTAAGAGTTTTAATTGTTCTGCAAGAGGGAAGCTGGAAAGGGAAAGACCAGCTTGGCCCAGAGGAGCTCTGGGGTTGACATCAGAGTATAATTTCTGCATGAAACACTTGAAAAAGACAAACTCTGAAAAAAACCCATCCTAAAGAAAATCAGGAAGAGATCCATTTGCAGAAGACATTAATTTCAGCATCAAATCCTGCAAGTGGGCGTAAAAACCATTATATAAGGGGTACCTGAGGCTATTGGGTGGCTCAGGGACCCAAATGCAATCTGTGTTCTGGTTTGCCTCTGCTGGAATTTTCAGTCAAGGCTCGCTGGAAATTCCTTTTGTCCTTGGTTGGTTTGGGTTTTCTTTCTGTGCAGGAGCTGAACAAGAGACACCAGAGGGGAAAGAAGGAGGACAACTCTTCCCCAGGCCCTGTGGACACAGATATCTGTGGGTTATGAAGGTGAAGGATGTGCCCATGTGTCTTTTAACATATTTATTTGTTAAAACCTCTGGTTTTTTATGAGTTTCATGGGGCAGAGGTGTTTTTCTGGTGCTCCAACCTGACCCAAGCGCTTGGCATTGTCAGAGCTGTTTGCTGATTGTGCTGCTGCACCTCTCTCCTTTTGGGTCTCAGCTGAGAGTATTTCTGATGTGCTATAAATCACCTACAAATAGATTTTCAAACACAGTTTTCTATCCTTTTTGCAGACCATAAACAAGAGAGAAACCAGCCTGCCCAAATGCAAGTGCTCCTTGGCTTTGCAGGATGGAGATCCAGACCCTTTCCTGAGGGATTCATGACAATCCAGGATGCTGGCAGGCCATCAGGGTGAGAAAAATTCACCTGATTTAGTAATCTGGAGGTGATTAAATTTGCATAAAACTGGTTGGAAACTCTGGTGGTGCATTTTGTGCCTCAGTTTGTTCTCCTGACCAAAGAGTCTGGTTTGGTGTCCAGGGAAGGCGACGGGGAAGGCGACGGTGTCCAGGGAAGGTCGCCAGGGAAGGCGACGGGGCCTTGGTGGATCCAATTCCTTGGGGTTGAGCAGGACAAGAACAACAAAAAAAAATCCAAAAAACCCAAAACTCTTTCTGGTGCTTTGTGCTGGGTCTGAGCACCCACAGAGTGGTGCTAAACCAGAAGTGCAGGTGAATTTATCAGCAGGTGATTTATCTGGGGGATCTCCTCCCCAGAAAGGCTGGAAGGCCCCAGTGGGCTGGGGAAGTTTCAGCCCGGCTGACACAGGGAGGTGCTGCAGGGAGGATGAGCTCGGGGTGATTTATCTCTGCCTTCTGTTTCCAGGTGAGTTAATAAAAGCTCATTTCACTTAATCTTCATCCTCTGGGTATTGTCTGTGTGGCTTTGTGGCTGGAATGAGGCTGCAGCCATGCCTTGGTGAGGCGAGCAGAGCTTAAAGCTTCTGATGTCCATGAATTAAATGAATCAATCTCTTCCAACACACTTTAAATTGATCTTTGATTGGACCACACGGCCCTTGGATAAGGCACCCTGGTATTAGTCAATTTGACTTGGAAAGATGATGATACAAATTCAAATGGAAAGATGATCTATATTGAGCAGCTGTGGTTCTGCAGAGTGATTTTTTTTCTTTTTTTCATTTTTTTATTAGTATGCTGCTCTGTTTGTGAAGCCCTCTTTGTGAATACTGATGTCTGAGCCCAAGGCTGTGTCCAGAATTGCAAACTTGGGCATTTGCATTAACGATCTGTGGCCTGTATTATTGCTTTAATCCTGCCTTCAAATTGCTCAGAATCTATACCACAAAATGCTCCTATATCCTCTGCTTAAAAGAACCTATTTATGTCTAACACAGTTACTCAGAGCTGCCTGCTGGTTTGAAGGCTCTATCTTCAAGTGGTTTGAAATTCATATTGAAATTCATGCGAAGGTCTTGAGAATGTACAATTGAGATTAAAGTCCTGAATTCCCAAGGGAAGGGGTTCTGTTCAGGCACCTGGACTGCAAGAGAGGCTCCTTGTGTAGTTTTATGTGCCCAGTGCAGAGTGGGCAAGGGGAGTAAATATTTTCCTTGATTTCAGCAGTGTTTGTGTGACCTTTGCACAAGTGGCAATGTAAAAATGAGGTGTGGAATGATTTCCAGCTGGTTTATTTTTGATTAACCATAAAGCAAATGCCAGTAACTTTTATGGGTGTGGAAGAGGTGAAACCTCACTGACCTATCTCAGATGTTCTTCAAACGAGGCTTGTCCCCACAAAGAAGTGGGGGCAAGTTTATTTTAAAATTCAGTAATTACCTGATTTATTAATGACCTAAACCAATGCCTCTTCAATGTCAAGCACCTTCTGCTTTCAGCCTCTCTCTCACATGCAGCTCCACGACCAAACCTCATTTCTAACCCCAGCTAATTTCAGCCCGTAATTAAAATTTCATGGCTAAATTATAAATAGCCCTTTCCCCTTATCCCCTGCCAAAGAAGATTTGTAATGGGACAACTGACAAGGCAGGACACTTGTGAATTTAGATCTGGAGGCTCCATTGGGTAATGCCATTGCCTTGTCAGCTGCATCAATAACAGAGGGCCAGGATCAATCTGTAATGGAGATGAGGTCATTAATCCAACCCTAGGACTGGGCTTCTTCCCCAGGAACTGGAAGCTGGAATTGCTGTGGTCATGCTGGATGTTGCTCTTCACATGTCCCCTTAGTTTGGAATAGCCAGCAGTCAAGGAATTTCAACCTCCAGAGCACCATGTTGTATCAGAATAAATCACGATACTCCATTTTCCTCATGGTGGAGACTCCATTTCCTTCATGGTGGAAAAAGCCCCTTCTTTATTCACATAACTCATTTTTATCCAGTTGGTTGGTAGCTTTCTTGCCAATTACTCTGTTGGTTAGTAAAAGGTATTTTACTTGTCCATCAAATCTCCCTACTTTTAAATTGTGTACTTATTTTCTTCACTGGTTCTCATGGGACAGGTTTAATGTTTATGCAGGTGCTGGTTGTTTTTCACCCAGGAATAGATTGTTTTGTTAATGAACTGCTCACACCAGGATTGCTTTCCCATGGGAACCTGTAAAGTGCCAGCTGGACAGGGCCAGCCACTGATCTAGCAGAGCAGACCTGATTTTATCAGGCCTTTTTCGTATATTCTTTCCACTTTACTGCAACATGGTTGCTCCTAAAGACTTGAATAAAAGCAGGTTGTATTTCAGGTTTTAGAGTGTCGTTTGTATCTCTAAAGCACAGAACACAGCATTTTGTCTCTGTTTTGTTGTTTCTAAGCTTTGTGTTGTGTTTTTTCAGGTGAGTTTAGCTGGAGAGCTGTGGGAGAAAGGGGGAGAGGTGAGAGCCTCAGGTGGCTGCAGCCAGGAGGGTTAACTGCACAAAAAAGCTGCTTGGGCTCTGCTCTGCTGGGGATCTGCAGGTCATGGAGGGGACCATCCCCGTGGAGGAGCCCAAAGGACTCCTCTGAAGCCAAAAATGACACCTGAACATGCCCCTGATACTTCCTGCTGCTTTTCCCATCCGAGGCATGACTCGACTGTTCCACATCCCTGCAGCGTGTGCCAAAGGCTGGATGCCTTCTCTGGACAGATCCTTGTGAAGGCATCACAGTTTTAAAAAGGTTAAAAGTCTGCTCAGGATCACTGTTCCCCTGCAGGAGCTTTCCCACCAGCCCCTCTCACACAGAGTGTCGTGCTCCATTTGCCTTTGGCAACGTGGCTTTAGGTTCCCACCCCAGCAGGGTCACTCCACCTCCCAGCACTACAAGCAGGTTGTTTTCCAGGTAAAATCTTGGAGTTTGGTGGCTGGGAGAGGGGCTGAGCTGCTGGAATGCAGCAAACCACTGACAAGTGCAACAGGGTTGTGTCTGTGCCAGCTGAGGGCTGAACTTGGTTTCTATAAAAATCACCCAGAGCTGTGGTTACAGCCCTTGCAGCAGCAAAGATGGGTTAGGAGTTCCTCTGCTTCTAATCCTCCTTTAAAATTAGTGGTCTGGAGATGGGCAAGAGGTTAATGATTGAAAATTAATAATTATGCAGTGATAGAGGGGGAAAGTGAGGATATGCTTCTCACCTGTGTCCCTGCAGACACTGTCACAAGCTTTTGAGGGAACATCCACCCTCCACCTCCCTTTGCTGGTTGTGTGGCTCCAGCTGTCTGTCATCAGCAGGACTGGGTACAGACAGCCCTGACAGGCCAGCCAGGGGTGCCAGAGGGACACAAAGGAGAGTGGAAGAGCTCAGGCTGCCAGGAATGGCAGTTCTGATCCTTGCCAGAGCAAGGCTGACAGCTCCAGGGCTGGGGGCAGCCACCCTGGAGGCAGCTGGGATTAAGCTGCTGATCCACCCAGGATCCCGGAGGGCATCAGTGCCAGCCCTGGTGTGGCTCAGCAGGGCCAGGGGCATTAGGGAATAAACCTCTTCAGCCACCCAGGTTCCCTCCAGGGCAGCAGGAGTCCAAGCAAATTGGATTGTGGAGGGTTTTTCTTGACTTCTTTCTGCATTGTGACTCTAAAACTCCCCCTTTTCGAGCGTGTCTTTGCTTGGGCTGATGATAAGGAAAGGATAAGACTCACAGAATTTTGCATGTTTGTGGAGGATGTATTGGAAGTTGAGCCTGGGTGAAATGTGGTGCAATATTTTTATTTCCACCTACTCATTGCCATGTGTTGGTTAATTTTGTTAATTCACATGTTGCTTTTAATTGACAAATAATTTTATGGGTCTTGCTATGGATGTGCCATTCCTGCAGCTTTGTCCCTCACTGTTCAGCTCACTCCTCATAAGAATTTCTTCTTTACTGAGGGACTCAGGTTAAACTACCATTAATTTAATAAAATTAATAGTCTAATTTAATATAACTAATAGTTATTTAGTAGGTGTTTAGCACTGCTTAATGCAGAAAACCTGTTTCAACCAACACACGTTTAAAGTGACAGAAAAAATAAGAGTTGCTCTAGAGAAAAATCTGATGGCATCATTAAAAATGAACTGAATACAAAGCAGAGTTCATAATTATTTGTGTACTTTTAGACTGGAGGTGCCTGAACATTCTGTTGCAGTGTCAAAGAATTAAAACCTGAATTAAATTAGTAACAAAATAATTAGATAGTTCTGATAGTGACTGTGTACCTGGCAATGTGTTGTCCCACCACTCTCTGGGTTTTAATTGAAAAGAAGCTTTTGGCACTGAAAGACCTTACAGAGCTGGAAGGGTTGGTAATGAGGACCCAAATTAAATCAGAAGTCAGCTTTTTCCAAATTTAATACTTTCTAAAGTTAATTGGGATTAGTTTATCCACCCACTTGTTTAACTTGTGATTCTTGTTGAAATAGCAACATCACAGAACGGTTTGGGTTGGAAGGGACCTCATCCCATTCCACATTTTCCTCCATCCCAAGTTGCTCCAAGCCCTGTCCAGCCTGGGCTTGGACATTTTCAGGGATCCAGGGACAGCCACAGCTTTTCCTGGTAATCTATAGCAGGGCCTCATCACTGTCTTGGTAAGGAATTTCTTCATCAAAATCCTAAATTAGCTAAAAATCTACTCTGCGTGCAAGGATGGAGTATTGGTGAAGGCCATCAATCAACTGTGCATTAAATAAGAATTTTCTAAATTTTTACACCTGATAAAACTACCTTTTGTAAAAAAAAAAAAAAAAAAAAAAAAAGATTTGACAACATTTTTAGAGGTAAATCTGGAATTTTCAATGCCTCCTTTAAAATCTTTCCCTCCTCAGAAAACATCCCTCCTCCTGTAGATTGCCGCTAGAATTCGAAGCATTAAAAATACCCCAAAATGCATCTCAGAAAACTCCCTTTTTTCGACCTCACTGAAAGGAGCCCTCCTGCTTGCTGTGACATTCCAAAGAAAGCTGATATGAAACCCAGCCCTGATAAGGAAGGAGAGGAAAATGTGTCACAGCCGTGGCTCAGAGGGGGAAGAAGTCAAGGATGGAGAGCCATGGCTTGATGAGCTCGACTTCTCCAGCTGACTGAGCACACTGAGCAGTGCCCAGAGCTCTGATTTTCCCCTCCCTCAGTGGAATTTTTAGATGGATATAACCCCACCATCCTCACTGAAATAGTGCCTCGCTTATCCAGCTGCGGCTGGGAGGATTTTGTGCTTGGAACGGAGCTGTTCCTGTTAAAAACGTAAAAGGGAAAAGGCACTTTTTGTCAAGGGGAGGGATAAAGATGAAATTTTTAATCAAATGAGCCTACAGAGTGATATTCTTCAGCAAATGAAACATCCCCATCCATTTTTTATAAACTGCCTTTCCAGAAAAATCACAATTTGTAAAAACATTGGGGTGCACTTCTAATTTAAACACAATACTTAAATATTTACACTAAATAAAGACAAGACCGTCACAGTCTATTAAAGCAGAAATAATTCTGTTGCCACAGCAGTTGTGTGAGGAGCTTCCATTGAGAAATGAAGAAAATCTTCCTGTTTTGGCTCACTTCAAGAAAATACGGATAATTTTCTTCTTTCACAAGCGATTTTGGTGTCGAGATGTTTCTCACGACGGCGTGGCTGGAGTCACACCTGCCCTGAAGGAGTTTGTGGCAGCAGTTCTGTGCAACCCAGGGATCTACAGGGCATTAATACCCCAAAAATGCCCTCGCAGCTGCACTTCCAGCTCATGTTTAACACAGAAGGTTATGTAAAGTATGATGTGATTATTGTGTGACTTTTTTAAATCCTAAAAGATGATGTGGCAAGCATTTTTAAAGTTATTTCTTTAATTAATTTTTTCTTAGATTATTATCTCAAAATTCTTATATTTACTTAAAATTGTAGCTTCAATAATATCTCTCAAAACCCCTGGTTTTAATTTTTAATTCATTGCAAAAAAATCTAAGAAGGGGAATAAGAATGACATAAGACTTGTCCTTGACAATAATAAATATTTTTTATTGCTTTTATGACTTTAATATTCCTAACAATTTAAAAATCTGTTCTGATGTTATTCTGGAAGAGGCCAGATGGCCAAATAATGTGTAGCATGTAAATTAAATCAGCAGTCTGATCAAAATACTTATCCAAAAACAAATACAGGCTGTGACAATAATTCCACAACCATTTTCAAAAGATAGGAAAAAAGAGTCTTGTGCCAAAAACTGTGCTTTGGGTATTCCTTAAAATTGCAGTAGTGGTTTTCAATGGAAGGAACATGGAAATTGATGTCTTGTGTGATAGAGGGAAGTACCTATATAATATAGAAACATAAATATCATTAATTATTCAATTCTTTAGTAATGAGCGGTTTAGTATTGGCTTTTTGTTGGGTTGAAGGGGTGTGGTCTGTGCTTGGCAGTTCTGTCCTGTGCCAAAAGTGCAGGAAAAGTTCTGTGCACATGGGATTTTCCAAACTTTTTGCTTTAGAAGTTGTTCCCAAACGCTGCCATCAGCAAAGCAGCCCCAGCTCCAGTTAAACCAGTCAGGCCAGTAATGCAAACCAGTTCATTACTGTCCAGGCAGTCCCTGAGGAAAGTGGAATTAGGATTAAGGATATCCCAAAAAGGAGTAAACCCAAGTGATTGTGGTTTCACATTATTAGGATTGTTTAGGGTGTCCCTTACAGTCCTTTTCTTTCAAATTGCCAGCTTTAATTTTGTTGTACAAAGGAGTGTTGCTGAGCCCCAAAAATCTGGGTAAAACGAGGTTTTTCTGCAGCAAGAGGCCTCATCTCATTTTCTCTCTCTTTCATTGTATCCAGCAGATCGCTGGAGATTGTTCTTGATTTGCTCTTGCCGGAGATTGTACCTCTTTATTAATATAATAATCCTGAGATTTAATTAGACCACATATTTTATTTGACTTCCCATCCTGTCAGCAACAAAAGGTGCAAGGAGAGCAGATCATAAAACATGTCAGTTTGGGGGGGGTCACTCCATCAGCTCTGCCCTGCAGGGCACGGAGCAAGGTTATGGAAAACGGGCAGCACAGAGGAGGAGGGAATAATAGATATTCTCATATTGCCTTAGATCTGCTGCTGTTTAAATCAAAGTTTGAACACAGTGAGGCTAATTCTGGCCTCTTTTGCAAACACTCTGTGGAGAGCAGGATCCTCCTCGTGTGGAAATACATCCAAAGGGAGGAGGTGAGTGGCACTGAAGTTTGGTGGCAATGGCTTTGGTGACAGTAATGCCTTATAAAGTTTTTTACCTCTAGGTCAGCACTCCAAATCCAGCCTAAGTCATTACTGACACAGAGTCGTTATCATCTCATGAATGTCATCAAATGGCACTCCAAATGTTAAGTATCCCATTCTGCAATTGAGACATGAGGAATCTTTCTGTCGGTTTTCAGGAGGATCAGAGACTCGCTCGTCGCGTGGCTCTTCACCCGTAGCCTCTCCTTTATCACATCCAATAAAAGCCATCACCTGCCAAGGGTGGTCGATACACCGTGGCTAACCTGCCATCCTCATTTTCTGTAGGATAGCCTGAATAATTTATTTGGTTTGTGTCCAATATGATTTTTGTTCTGTCTTTGTCTCACATTAGCGTTTCCCCTTGCTTGCTCCACCGAGCTGATGATTTGGTGTAGCAGATATTTATTGCCAAGGGGTAAATAATTAAACTCAAAAAGTGCTTTTAATCTCTGTGTTTTCTGTTGTTATTTGCAGAGGTGGCTGGAGAACAGTGTTGACTTTACCAGTGATATTATGTCCATTTTATGTTTCAAGACACAACTATTAGTCCACTTCCAATAACGTTACAACTTCAAAATCTATACAGGAAAGCCTTATCAATAAAACAATTTATAAGAAAACTTCTTTTATTTGGTGTCATGCTCCCCCAACATCTTTCTGGATCCAAATGTCCACAGCTCCAGTCTTTGTGAAGAGGGATGAGGAAAGGATTTTCAGTGCTGGTCAGGGTGGGGATTTCTTCCTTTTCTCTTTTGGGTACATCTCTATTATCATTTCCTTTAAGTCCTTTTCCCCTTTATTATTCATGCTGCATCTCAGTTACATTTGGAAAACTTCCCAACAGCTCCTCCAGCCCAGTGAGATGTGAAGGACAACGTTCTGTGACCTGGTGGCAACCAGAGCCTGTCAGACCTTGGCCACGTGCAGCCTTCACGCAGCAAGGACAGGTGAGACGTTTGCTGACCAGGGCTGAGGTTTTAAATAACACCAGCCCTGCTGGAACAGTCTCTGCTGAAGCTGGAGTCCTTTGTGAGGGTGACCCTCCTTTGGGCCAAGAGGTCGCTCTCCCGTGCCTAGAGAAGAAAAAAAGGACAGACAGTTGGAGAGAACAGTGAGGAGGAAGCCAAAGAACTGTCAAAATGACTTTAGGATATCAGCAAATTATTACTTCTTAATGTGCTTAAAAGACACAGAACTGAAATGAAAACTAGTAGGTCTTTTTTTTT
>VXAX01002331.1:83872-101820 GCA_013399835.1 Leptocoma aspasia | reverse complement strand
TTTTTTTTTTTTTTTTAGATAAAGTGGAAAGAATCTGTGAATTCCTTCTCTTTTTTTTTGACCCAGAGGTGCTAAAATACTTTTAAAATAGGATTGTACTCTCCAGCCTTACTTTTCCGATTTCCTCTTAGCGCTGTTTCTACAAAGGCTCGTGCTGGTGCCACTGGAACTTTCATAGCCAGCCTGCTTTTCCCCATCTAAAGTGCAAGCAAGGCCAAAAATGGAGAGCTATTAAAAGCCCTGTTCCAAATCCAGGTGGAGGGTGGTGTGTCAGCTGCTGGAGAGGAAGGACATTTGAGGTAAGTGGGTGCTTCCCTTGTCGTTTAGAGCAAACAAGGTTTAAAAGTCGAGGGCAAGACCCCTGTGCAAAGGGATGCTCAGGGAATCATTTCTGAGGCCAGTTGTGCATGTAAAATAAGGTTAAAGCTGTGCACAGCTCGGGCTCTGGGTGACAGCTCCCATCCAAGTGCAGAGGTGTTCCTGTGGGACCAGCACATCCATGGAATAATGAGTGCTCAGCTGCCTTTTGCCTTTTTCCACGTGTGTTTGCTCCAGCCCAAAAGGAGATGAGTGCAGACTGCTCTGGCTTCAGGAAAACACACAGGAAGGAAAGAAAGCAACCTGGCTCAGCAGTAAAACCTGGGGAATTACAGATTTTCAGCCTGGCAGTGCTGAGGAATGCACAGCAGGTAAAGAGGAGGGAGCAAGATTTGCCTGGACACATCCTCACTGAAGTTTCCCTTTTGTAAAAAGAGGTTAAAGCAAAAATTATAATTTAAAGATATTTTAATCTTTCTGCTTCCAGGTTGTGTAAAACTGTTAAATATCAGTTTGTCTTGCAGAATAAGTTCCTTTCTATTCATTGTGATAACAGGAGGGACTCTGATGTCCCCATTACCTCAGTTTCCCTCTCAAGGAGCCAGGCTCAGACCAGCTCTGCTAACAGTAAAATGTGATTAGAAGCTCTGCTAGGTCAGAGAGGTCTTTCTTCCTCAAATGTGAAAATATCTTCTTATGTAACAGACCATCAGAGTCACCAACTTTTCCAAACCATCTTCCTAAAGAAAAAACAAATTAAATCAATTTGAAATTATTTAGGAAAATCTTGTGGGAAACTGCATCTTGTGGTCCACAGGCAAACATCTCAGAGTCTCTCGCAAATCTCTTCTATTTTATGTATTTTTAAGGCATGACTCCTTTTGGTTTATTTTGTTTTACTGGTACAGCGTCTTCTAAAAGGTTTTATATACATAAAAGAATGGAAATACAGGCAGCAGCTGAAGCAGTTTCCAAGGAAAAGCAAGAGGATGATTTACTGAGAGCTGTAATGAGAAATAGACTCTCAGTTTCATAAATTCAGAGTAAGTCCTGGTGCATCTCCCTTAATTCATGTCCTCTCCTGAAGTGCCACGCGACTCTGAGTCCATCCACTGGGGAAAACACATGGATTGCACTGGGTTATTTAATAATGCAGGCAGCGAGGAGGGAAAAATCACTGCAGGCAGAGGACTGCTCACAGCTCAGGCCTGAAATCCCCAAAAATGAATGGCAAAGTCCTGCCCTGCCCGCCATCCAATCGGGAAGATGAGTAGTCCTGCACAGCTCTTCTCATTAGATCCCGAGCAGCACTGGGGAATTATTGATGGGGATATCCATGGAGTGCAGGATGAGAGCCTTGGAGGCATGACTGGAAGGTTCTTTTAACCCAGGAATTGCTGTTGCCTGTTGGAATCTCCAGGAAATTCGAGTGTCTTTGAAGGTGTTTGATTCTGCACTGCCGATCAGAGGAAATGTGACAGTTTGCCTTGGGAATGCTCTCTGGAATATTTTTTTTTGCATCATTGACAAGCATTTTGCCTGAAGGTGTGAATTTCAAATGGTGCACTAAGAATCTCGAGATGTGGTGCTGGGTCTCGGGAAAAAGGGAAGAAAAGGGAGAGAAATCCATGTAGACAAATAGAAGAAGACGAGATCTACACGAGAGGTTTGATTAAATTTGGAATCGGCTGCTGGACCAGAAAGATAGAGCTAAGTAAAAGCATGGAGTTAACTAAGGGAAAAATGAGTTTGGAGCAGGAACAGAACTCAAATTCATCTTTGCCAGGGAGGCAGGAAGCTGCAGTGACCTTGAGAGCTGCTGTGAGTGCCGTGCACGTGTGAGCCCTGCGGCGGCACGAGAGAGCCCTTGGCAAAGGCAGCTCTGATTCTTCTTTTGGTGCATTTAACACAGAGCTGCCACGGACCGTGTGTGGCAATTTGTGTTTAGTCTATAACTCAGCCTGCTGAGAGACCCAGGAACTGGCAGGGAAGCTCCTGAGGGCAGGATGGTTTTCTGCCTGAAGTGGCCTCAGTGTCTTTGTGGTGCAGGAGAACTGGGCGTGTCATCAGATGTAGATTGGTAGGTGACAGTCTCGATTTAGATGTGTTTTTTACAAACAGAGGGGTTCTTCCTGGCATCAGGAAGGATTTATTCATGAGAAATGTTGTTAAACATTGGAAGGGGCAACTCAGGGAGGTCTGGAGCTCCAGTCTCTGGAGGTGTGCGAGGAATGCCTGGACATGGCACTCAGTGCTCTGGACTGGTGACAAGGCGGGGATCGGTCACAGGCTGGATTTGATGGTCTGGGAGGGCTTTTCCAACCTCAGTGATGGTGTGATTCTGTGATGGGACCTCAGCCGTGATGAAACCAGTGGTGACAGTTTAGGGTCTCTGAATCAATAGATGGGTAAGTCACTGCTATGTCCTGGCCGGTGGTTTTCCTAAAGCTCTTGTGCTTTTGGTCTTAAACTGAAGAACTCATCCTCCCTCCATGGGCTCCATGACCACACCCCGGACCAAGGCTGTCCTGTGTCCCACCAGGTGGCTGAGCTCCTCTGGAGGGTGCTCCCCCAGCCCAGGGGTAGATCCTGCTGGGATGTGCAGGACCACAAAATCCCTGAGGGTGGAAGGGAGCTCAGGAGGTCCCTGGGCACAGCTCCTGCCCGGTGCCGTGAGCTGGGGCTGCTCTCCTCACTGTTGTGTGCCCAGAGGGATCAGTACAACACTGAGGGAGAGCAAAATAATGCAGTGACACCTTGAGAAAAATCCCAGACACGTCACTGTCCCGTTGGGGTGTCCTTCCCACTAACTTCCCACTCAGCAGTGCCTTCCTGCAGGTATTTTCCATCATGCTGACCCTCTCTGGGCTCATTTTTCTGCTCTCATGACTTATTTTTGCCTTTCTGTCCAGTCACAGCCACTCCATCTCCTTGTTTTAGCATCCTATTCTTTCTGTCCAGACTCTCTTTTTAAATTTTTTTTTTCCCCTGCTAGTTAACTGTAATTATACAGCTTTTTAATGAGTTTTGATTCATTTAAATGTGCTTTATGTGCCTTACAGCAAACCCCCTGCTGGTCTGATTTTATATAGTGTATTTAATTGAGACCCCTTTTGCAAGTACACAGTTTGTGTGGCGAGCAGAGTCCCCAACCATAAATTCTGCTTTTATTACCACTCTTCTGATTAGATTTTTATTTGCATTATATGAATGGTTTTTTTCCCACTAAAATCCTGTCACGTATGTTTTACCCACTCCAGCAAATTAATTCTTGGTATATTTAATGATATACAGAGAAACGCCTTTATGGAGCTTCTAATTGTTCATTTCAAGCATTCCAAAATTAGTTCCCTTTTATTAATTGGGGAGTCACTGCATTCTGGAGAAGACAGAAAGCTCTCTTGCAAGCCACATTAACTGGACAGATGTTCTGAAATATGTTAAATATTACCCAGTGAGTGGTGATACAGTTCACCACTGTGAACTGGTGTGGGTAAAGCTGAGAGTGGCAGTGCCAGAACTGACACTACAGACAGCACTTTTATGTTTAGGGTAAAGCAGGAAGAAAATCCTAATTTAAAATAACAGGAGAAATGTCATTATCCCCAGTAGAGAATTACAGAATGGTTTGGGTCATCTAATTCTAACCCCCTGCCATGGGCAGGGACACCTTCCACTGTCCCAGCTTCTCCAATCCCTGTCCAACCTGGCCTTGGACACTGCCAGGGATCCAGGGGCAGCCACAGCTGCTCTGGGCACCCTGTGCCAGGCCCTGCCCACCTTCACAGGGAAGAATTCCTTCCCAAAATCCCATCTAAATCCACCATCCAACTCAAGGCCATTCCCCCTTGTCCCATCACTGGGCAACGCTGAACGGAAACTTGTAACTCTCAACAATGCCATGAGAAAGGAGCGGGTTGATCTGGGCTCCACTCTTGGTTTGGGTTCCACTTTTGGTTCGGGTTTCACTCCTGGTTTGGGTTCCACTCTTGGTTTGGGTTTCACTCTTGGTTTGGGTTTCACTTTTGGTTTGGGTTCCACTCTTGGTTTGGGTTCCACTCTTGGTTTGGGTTCCACTCCTGGTTTAGTTTTTACTCTTGGTTTGGGTTTCACTCTTGTTTTGGGTTTCACTCTTGGTTTGGGTTCCACTCTTGGTTTGAGTTCCACTCCTGTTTGGGTTCCACTCCTGGTTTGGGTTCCACTCTTCGTTTAGGTTTTACTCTTGGTTTAGCTTTCACTCCTGGTTTGGGTTCCCCTCTTGGTTTGGGTTTCACTCTTGGTTTGGGTTTCACTCTTGGTTTGGGTTTCACTCCTGGTTTTTCCTGGAGCTCAAACACTTTACAAAGAGTCAAGATCATTTTATGAGTGCCAAACAGAAAGTTCAAGCAAAGCAAGAGCTGCCCAGGCAAAGTTTTCCTGAATATGTTGACTATGTGGGTAAGAGGCAGATTAAGGTTACTCTTTCCAGAGTGGTCACCAAAAATAACCCACCTACCTCCTGGCAACAGTTCTTTAACTGGGTCATCTCCATCCCTCTCTTCAAACCGATCTTATCAGCAACACATCTGATGGGATGAGTCTTGGGATGTACATTTACATACAGAGAGATAAAAAGCTTACATAACCCTAGGAGCAGAAAACACATGTCCCCCTGACAATTGCCAATGTTCCCTTGCTAAATCCTGCATAATGGGATTTTCCTGCCATGTCAGCAGCTCCATGACAATAAAGCCAATGGCACAAGTATCCTGAGAGCCAATTTCAGTGACCACGAGGCAAGAAATGCCAAGTTCCCTTCCTTTTCCCAGCTAGATGGATGATGTTTGAGCAAAGAACAAAATCTCTGCCTTATGGTTCTTAGCCAACCCATTCAAAACAGCCCCAGGAAATATCCGGAGCTCTTTGTTTTATAGCAGGGTGTTCAAGACTATTTTATCTTTTTCAAATATGTGGCAATAAAACGGAATTTTCTGAAGCCTTCCAAGAACCCAGTCAGGGCATGTACTGACAAAATCCCAAGTGTTTAAAATCATGGGCACAAAAAAAAGCACTCCAACAATTAAATTTCAGTTTTTAGGTCCTGCTTGCTGAGTCAGCACTTTTGGTTTCGTGCTCCCTCATCCAGGTTTTCCATAGGATTTGCATAAACCAGCTGATGGATGTGACCAACAGGAGCTGTGAGGGTGAAAGATGAAGCACTGAGACTCAGGACAGCCACGGGCATCTTGCTCAGCTTCCATCTTTATTTCCTGAAATACCTGTCCCCACTGTGTGTCCTACACTGCTCTCAGAGGGATGAGGTGGGATTGGGTGTGGGGTGGCCTTGGGAAACAGAACTCTGTGTCATGACTGGAATGAAGAGTGCTGCTTCCTGAGGGACGATCCTAACTGATCCTCACTTCATCCCACAGAAGTCTGTTGTGGTCCTGAGGAGTTCTGTGGAAGGCTTTTAGGAAATGTGGAGCTCAGATGTGGTCATTTGGAGATGGTCAGACCTTACAGTGGACAGGGGTGACCTTACGGGCTTTGTCCTTCTCCCAAGTCAAGAACTCTCCATCCACTCAAGTCAAACTTGCTCAGGATGGAAAAATCTCTCAGGATTTGTCTATAAAAAACTGAGCAATGAATTCATTCAGCCACATCATGGAAAATAAGAAGTTTCTGGTAGTATGAGATCAATTTGATTAACTGTATGATCAGCTAAGAAAAAAACCTACCATAATAGTCACCAAATCTATTGAGGTTTATTTTTGCTGTGAGCACTTCAATTTCCTGCAAAAGCCACCAGCAAACAAGACTTTTGAACCATCTCAATCTACTCTAAGTCAGAAAGCACAGTCTCTGTTGGCATCTCTGTATTTTATTATTGTGTCAAAAATTAGGTGAGAAGGAGAAGCCTGAATTACCAAAAAGCCTGTGTGTCTTTTGTGTTCCAGGAATCACTTTTGCCTGGCTCTAAACAGGCAGCTCCAAACCCCAGCAGGATTTCCGTGTTAGCTCACAGAAGAGTCAATGTTTGCTCAGCTCTCTCTTCAAACACTTCCAGCATTTTGACCACTCATTTGAAATCCTCCAGCGCTCCTTTGAAGGGTTCTGCCTTCCCTGGGTGTTGAAGCAAACATTGGACATCTTTGTGACTCTCTCTTTTCAGCCGCTTTTCCTGCGGTGCCATCCCAACTCTGTGGGATTCCTAAAGGGGAAAAAGGATTCAGGACCAGCTTGCACATCGAGTTGTGACGCACTCGGTGTTTGCAGCAGCTGCGGAATATTCACTGAGCCCCTGGAAAGTCCACAGAATCTCCTCTGTTTATGATTAAAGATAATCCAGGGCAGAAAATGTTCTCCAAAAGCTCTGCTGTTTGTGTGGGACAGAAGTCCAAAACCCATAGGAGATGCTCAGAGGAGAGGAAGGATATTGTGGCCATGTCACGACGCAGCAACAGCAGGAAATTTCGGAGTCCAAACGATTTGAGAAAGGTCAGCAAGGCCAGAGAAACCTTGGACAGTATTTTCATTCCATGCTTTAAAGCAGGATTGGAGTGTTACATTTTCCAGAGTCCTTTCTCAGAAATGGGAATGTTTTGATCAGGTTTGTACCTAATTTTGATCAGTGTTTCCCATTCCTGCTGCTGGAAGTGTTTTGCTTGTGTGCACTTAAACCAATTTTTGGTGCTTCTGACAGCACCATCTTCAAAAGCATGGTGAGAGTTTTAATCCAGCAGGACAAAATTGATAACTTTCATAATGACATAATTATTACTGGGAGTATTAAAGAAAAGATTACTGAATTTCTTTAAACCAATGATATTTTTAGCCTTGACTCTACAGTGACATATTGGATGACAGTATCCTTGATATTATTTTAAAATTCAATTTAATATGTAATCCTTTATGTGTGAACTACCATTCCTGACAGGTTACCTGCCATAGTTTCCTTACTCAAATCCCTGTAACTTCCAAATTAGTGGCTTGACCTTCTCCACACTTGAAATTAAAATCAGAATTTAAATTTCTGAAAGTTTTGGGGGGAGTTTGCCCTTTATATAGTTTTTGTGTCTTCTCCATGGACATTAAATATGTTGTTGGGAAGGTGAGAAGTCCTGTGCACCCAAGAGGAGGTGAGTTCTCCAAAATTGCTCTTGGGTTCCTCATAGCATAAATCCCTGCTCCTGTGAGTAAGAGCCTGCCTCTCAGGCTGGCACTAATATGCAATCAAGAAAATCCCTCTGGGCTGGTTCACCTGGGGAAAAGGGGCTGGAGCATCACCAGAAGTTTAGGAGGGAGTGACCCAGGAAGGCATAAAAAGGGTTCCTCTGAGCCTGGGGTTTCTGTTTTTCGGTGGATAACTGTGTTAAGCTTTAGACTTTTTTTTCTTTTCAGTGAATGAGTATTTGAGGTTCCTTTCCAGCCCTTTCAGAGCTGTAGAGAAAAGTGAAATAAATCCAGTGGAAACAAATCATATACATCCAAGATATCTCCTCTCCACGTTTTCCAGCTGAAACCCTGCACCAGGTAAGGCTGATTACTAATCATGTCCTAAAACATGTTTGAAAGCTTTTCTTTTTAATTGAATTTGTTATATTGTTGCAAAGCAGCCAGATTTAAATGTTTATTAAATCTGTAAAACCTCACGTCACTGGGTGACAGGGTTGTGAAAGCAGGATGTGTTCAGCAGGGTTTTTAGGGAATGCAGCTGGAAACTCCTGTCAGAAATTCCAGAATCAGAGTGGGATTCCTACACGGAGCAGTGGATGCACAGGAAGAGCAGAGCTGGGAAATACTCTCGGGTTCCTGGGGGTTTTCTCCAATTTCAGCTCAGCACAAGAGAAGCTGAGACTTTCCCTGGGGCTCCCTGTGAGAGTTGTTATCAACGATGTTCCTGCATGGAAGCACCAAGGAGATGCTGTAGATGTTCCTCCAGCCATGGGCAGGGCGTGTTTTCAGGGGAAAAAAAAATCCAAGAGAACCAAACTGAAAAATCAGAATAATATTTATGAAGGCCCTTTCTTTCACAAGCTCAGGGGAAAAATCAGCTGCGTTCTAAACTGAAAAATTCCTCCCCATCTTTTGTTAGCTGGAGTAATGAGGGTGGAGAGAGATTTGGATGTCGCTGCCTAAATCCCAGGGTAATTTATCCAATGGTTAACAATGTTCAGAGGAAAATACCTCTGGAAAGGATGTAAATCAAAGCAGAGCTAAGAGGGAAAAGCTGCATATCTTATATAATGACACTGCTGAATGGGAGTTACAGATGTTTTAGCATGAGTATGAAATTATTGGAATAAGGGAGACATGGCTGAATGAGAAAAGTGATTGGGGATTTGAAACATCAGGAGTTTCTGGGAAGGATGTACAAAATGAAATTGGAGGTGTTGTTGGCAAGGGGTTATGGAGGCTTGCAGAGAAATGATGGATATATTTAGGTGATATGGAAAAGAGTTTTGCTTTGAAATTAAGAGCAGTGGAAGTGGCTTTGGTATTTTGTCTCCAAGAAAAGAAAGTCAGGTCATTATTTTAGAAGTATATTAAGAAAACATTAGGGTTACTAAGGTTATTATGAAGGTTAGTGCATCAATTACTGCAAAAGTGCATCAAAATTAATAGTGCATCAATTACTGCTTGATAATGTGTATGTTGATAAAGGAATAAAATTGGAATATGGATTTGCCCCTGGAATATTCTGTTCACTGGGAAGAGCTGTGGGGTTGAACACCTCAAGTGAAACTGGGAAAACACCCCCCAGTTTGTTAAATGCAAATTAAATGCAAATTCCATATTATCCTGGTCTACTTGCTTTTGGAAATGTCAGCAGCACTTGGTACTAAAATACCCCAAACCTGCAGCAGGGCACTGCCTGCAAATTCCCCAGTCCCAGATTCTCAGCTGATCCTAAACGAGCCAAGAGCTGGTGGTTTGTATGAATTGTGGCTGCCTCCCTAGGGAATTCCACATCTGCCAGGGCTGCTATTAATTGCACACGAGCTCTGTTTGCTTTAGCTTGTCTAGGGAAAAGGTTTCTCACTTCCTTTGCTTCCCATTTTGCTGTTGGTTCCCCTCTCTGTGCATCAACTCTTCCACCACTGGATTTTCCTGGCGTCCTGTTTGCCTTTTAAATGGCTCCTTGTGGAGCAGGGCACTGATTTCTCCTGCATCTTCTGAATTTCACCTCTTTTCCTGCCTTTTCATGCTCTTTTTTCATCTCTTTTCCGTGCCTGTGTCACTTTGGTGAAACAACTGCCACCAAATTAACACCAAAGTCAGCTGGGACCTCCCTGTCCCTAAACCTGCTCCCGTCAGACACAAAACATCCCTTTCCTTTTCTTCTTTTCTCTTTTCTCTTGTCCTAAACTGATTCCTATCAAATGATTGTCCAATCCATCTGTCCACCAGGCTCCTTTCTAATCTCAGAGAGATTTGCTACCTCTTTAATCTCGTGTTGCAGCCCCTTCATTGTCTTGCTTTGAGAATTAATCTCTCCAAGCACTTAAACTTCTCCTTTTCTTTATTGCTGCTCTCTCTTGCTTATTATTTCCTCCAACATGCATCAAATTCCCAAATAAAAACCTGACAGTGGCCTTTCAAGAGCTGTAAATATTGATGGTCTGGGTTTTCCTTTCCTTTGGATGTTGATTCATGTGATGGCTCTTATCAAAACTTGTGTGGCTCTTCCCCCTAAAATATCTCTGTAGGTGGTGACAGAGGAACAGCTTTAAAATTAGAGATCACAGCCTTGGGAAGAGGTGAGATTACTGATGTTGGGGACTTATTAGGAAAAAACTTCTCCGCTGAAAAATGTTGTTAAGGCTTGGAACAGACTGCCCAGGGCAGTGGTGGGGTCACCATCCGTGCAGGAATTAAAGAATATTTGGATGTGGTCCTTGGGGACACAGTTTGTGCTGGGAGTTCTTGATCTTAAAGGTCTTTTCCAGCCTAAATAATTCCATGACTCCCTAAGTTTTGAGTTTCAGAATTCTGCACCATCTCTGTTTACCGGCCGAGATAATTGAAGCAATAAATATGAGAAATCTCATAAACTGCTCTGGAATACAGAAGATATTTGAGTCTGGTGTGGGACAGGCAGTTTAATCCATGGAATGGGAACGGGAGCAATTAAAAGCTTTCAGAACCTTCTTCTGTGCCATGGCTCAATCAATATTATTGAAAATCAAAAGGCAGAATTACCCAACACAGAAATATCACTCAAAAAAAAAAAAAATTTTTTTTTTGTTCAGCTTGAAAAAAACCATTTAATCCAAAAGAAACAGGATTTTGAGGCTGTTTTTTTTGGCAGACCAATCCATATTTCTGCATGTAGATGCTTTCTTTTGACAGGTTTTAGTTATCAGGTGTTTAAGGGAAAAATGGAGTTGTTAATGTGGCAGGTGCACAGGGAGGTGTTCCCTGGATGTGACAAAAATCCTGCAGACAACAAGTGGAATAAAACTTGGAGTTAATATGGGATGTGGGGCTGTAGTCCAGCTGGAATGGAACCCCAGCCATGAGGTTAACTTGAATTATTTATTTATTTATTTTTAACACAAAAATTAGAAATTCAAACCAACGTGGAAACAAGGAGCTCTCTCTCTCTCCATTACATGGTTTTATTTGAGGTGATTTAGAGGACAGACTGTGGATCAATACAGCAGCTTTTTGTTGGCACAGCAATTTTTGTCGACTGATAAATTGTCTGATATTTTCAAATTTAAAAAGGGGATAGTGCAAGGTGTCCTTGACCCTGGCAGGGCGTGGCATGAGGTGACCTTTAAACTCCCTTTAAACCCAAAAAATCTAGGAGTCTCTGCCTGTTCTATCTCTGTCAACCTAGGCTAGGTCTTAGTACTGAAATTTTTAAAATCGAAAGTAAAATTACCCAAATTCTGACTGCAGGGCCAAATAGCCTCTTGCCTGATGTTTGTTATATGTTATTGCCTCAAACCAATAAAAGAATATCATCACTAACTTTATTTAATGGTCGCCACCAACTGCAAACTCATTTAATTATAACCACGAGGCGAGTGCACCTAGTTAGACTGATTATTTATCAGCCAGAGGTTGATGGCTTTAATAGGGCAGTAATCTCCTAATGAATGCACTTTAATTGTCTGTATGGAGAGGCTGTGGAATTGTTATTTAAAGTGCAGAACAACCCCTGAATTGCAAAGGCCCAGACAGAACAGGGTGAAACGCTGCTTCCCAAAGAAGTTCCTCTCAGGAGTGAATTAAACTTGAACCAGGGTCAACCACCCGCAGTAAAACCCAGTTTTTATGGCCTCTTTGGCTTTTGAAATGTTATTCTTCTTTTTTTCCCCCCGTTTATGGTGTGTGTATGAGTGTTTCTTGATTTACAATGGAATGTTTTATTGAAAGCGACGCTGGCGGTGTCTCTGCACCTGCAGAATACTGAAACTGGAGGGATTATTCCCAGAAACACATTGAAAAGCCAAAAAGTCAGCCCAGCCTCACTTCCTGCTCTCCTTGGGAACAGTAACTGTCCATGGATCTTAGGTAGGCTTCAGTAGAATGGCATGAATTTATTATTTCATGGTGATTTCTGCTGGTAAATATTTCATTAAGAGTTTGAATTTCTAGTTTTCAGTCGTCATACCCAGGGCTAGAACTCCTTTAGGATACTGGTGTTTTGCTTGTTTATTAAGTTCAATTTGTGTCTTTAAAGCGCTTCAGAGTACTTTGGGTTGGAATTGATCAGCATCCTTTGGAGGGTGGTCAGTGACCACGGGGAGCATCACAGAAAAATTCAAAATTAACTCTTTTAGTTCTGTCAGGATATTTAGGCTGTGTGATTTCTGTACCGATGCCAGGATTCAGGAATATCCAATTCCCATAGCGTGTGTAAAGAATTAGACTTGGAGAATCATTCCTGACTCTCGTCTTTTTATTTGCTTCAGTATCTTTAAAACTTTTCCTGCTTTCTGTGGCCCAATCAATCAAATATTACAGTGAAGCTTGTCCATGGAATCTTGGAATGATCTGTATATGGAAAACAATCTATACCCGAATTAACAGCAGGAATGGGCTGTAAACAAACACAGCATTAAAAACTAATTAGAGATGCATAAGACTCAAAAGGAGAAAATAACATTGGAACACAAACGCTGCAGGATTTGAAGCAGGGGAAGGGCCCTCTGTGGTTTCTTGGCTTCTTTGTGCTCCAAACTTTTCTTCCAGTCCTCTGTTCTCATTTAATACTGGCACATGGTCAGAGCAACAGATTTCATTTCTTCCCCCCATTAAAGCATCCGGATTCAAAAATAAAAATATGAAAAGCAGGGAGTGAGTAGGTGGAAATCCTTTGTTGTGGAGCCAAACAGAAAGATGGACATTCTGTAATTTTCTGACACAGTGGGAGCTCTGCACGGGGTGGGGGAAAAAAAGAGCTCTTGAAGCCACATTTCCCTTTATCAGCTCCTGTGCCTTGAGTGCACTTTCTAGTTAAATCTTTTAAATTACTTTAATTACAGCAACTAAAAAGGGCTGCTGCAGAAATTATTCCCACACAAGTGAAGAGGTCATTAAAAGTTGTGGCGCTGCAGCTAATTTGTGAACAATGCAGCGTGTGAGGGGCTCCAAGTGCAATCATGACATTCCAAGGTCCATCTGCAGTTCCCAGCCCTCCCTCAAATCCTCCTGCAACATCAACACCAAGCTGTCATTACCAGAGATCAATAATTGGGATGGGATCCTGAAATCAGTCCCTGACAGGTCAAGCTTTGCTCGGATTCACCTGGAATTTTGTGAGCTGAGCTCTGTTGTAGTGGAATTTCCCAAGGAAATGCTGTCTCTCCTGTAAGATTCCATTAGGAAGTGCCAATAAGGCCGAGCTTTTGACAAAATAACAAAATTCAGTTGTCTTACCACAGGTTTGAAGGCTTAATTTTAGTTTTCTTTAAGGAACAAAAGATATTTTGCATATATAACTACCTAAGTCACAGAGCTCCCATAAATATTTAGGTTTTTTTTTTCCTCCAGGAATTTTGGCCTGTATATATTTCCTCGTGTTATGACATAAAACTGCCTTTCCTAAACATTAGAAGCCCTTTTCACCCTGCTATTTTTATAGCCATATGTTCCAAAGCCGTAAATTCCAGCTTGGTTGGACACTTAATGTCGTGTTGGCAGCAGGAGCTGGGGTATTTTTGTGTTTTTTTAAAGCCCTTGTGATACTTAACACCAGCAAAGCCCTTAAGTGTGACAGAAGAAACCAAGCCTGAAAAGCTGATTTTTGCTCCATCTTGTAGATGATGCTTTCCACCTTGGAAACAAGCTGTGAAATATTAAATTTAAACACAGAAGGTTTCTTTCCAGTCATCCTTTGCCCAGCAGTGGTTGTGGTGTTAACACAGATTTTGCCATGATGGGAGGAGGTGGCTGGTTCTAAAATGACCCAAAAATTTGGGGATCTGTGAGTTGGTTTCCTGTGAGAGAGCTTTTCTTCACATTTAATGATGGCAGATTTGATCCCATCCATGTTGAATTCCAGCAGGAAATATCCCATTGCAGGCACCTGGGCACCCAGCGTGTCCCAGACAGGCAGGAGCTGCCTGGTGCTGAGGGACAAGAGAGTTTTTGGGAATATTTCATGGTTCCAGAATTGAGAGATGGCTTTGTTGTATGAAATTACCGATATATTAATAGTCAATTAAATTATATTCACTTATTCCTGCCTGGGCAGTGCCTCCAGTGTGTCCCTTGGATTGCAGGGTCCAGCAGATCGCCATCCCAAGGGGCCAGGAGAGTTTTTTAAAAATAAACCCCACTTTTGTCCCACTCTGCTGGAATTCAGTGCTCTTTTCCTCCAATCCCATTCTGGGCAAGGACTTGGCAAGATTTTGAAGCTACCTGAGCTTTTCAGTTTTAAAATTTTATTTATTTCCTCACCACTTTAAGCAAACAAATTTTCTTGCCAGACCCTACATATTTATTTCTCTTTTTTTTAATATAAAGTAGTAACCGTATTTTATTATTTCTTTATAGAGAGTAATAAAACACAGCCCTGGAATGGATGAGGAGGAATACAAAAACAATTGCAAAGAAAAAGCACAATATAAATGTAAATCAGGCACATTTTTACTTTTCAGAGCTGTGCTGGGCTTTTCATCACCTGGTCTGTTGTGGTAATCCTTTCCAAATCGTTTAATTTTCTTTTCTAAATCCAGGGATGCGTTGCTCTGCATCCTTGTCCTCCACAAAGTTTCTTTAATGGAGATCCCACTAATGCCAACCAAAATCCTGGAGATTTCTGGATGTCTTGCTGGAGCAAACATTTATTTGGAGTGGGGAGAAGATGGTTTAATGAGAGAAGAAAAGCTGAACCATTTCATCCCACTTTCCATACCATAATCAGTCAAAAAAACCTCCTAAATATGTTATTGGGAATCAGAAAAAGTTGAAAAAGAAAAAATCCAGTTCTCTATATCATTTATTTATTATTTTAACAAGTTCGGTAGAAAATACTTCTGAAAACTTTTACTTGTTTAATGTTTGGGGGTTCTTTAATTTCTTCCTGAAATGTCTTTATAAAAAAGTTATAAAGCCCAGCTGCAGCAATCAGGAAAAGTGAAAATAGTTTAGTTTTCCATTAGAAATGTCTGTGGTCAGACCCTTCAGAGAAATCCTCTTCTGAAGAAGGCTGTGAAAAATCAACTTCTATAAAACACTTTCAGGAGAACGAGGAGGAATGAAAGGAGTGACAAAGCTCGTTTCATGTTTCGTACCCAACTTTTTAATGCATTTTTCATTCTCAAGTGCCTTTCAGGTGAATATTTCTGCTTTCTTAAGTCAATCCTGACCCTTTTGTGTCCGAAGAAGACTTTAATTAAAGCTGACCAGGGAAAAGACCATTATTGAACAGAGGAGCCAGCGAGGCTTTTCTGGAACCAAACCTTTTGTTCCCTGAACAAGACTGGAAATAGGAAGGGCAGCATCCCTTTGGATGAGGGCTGAGCCACGACTTGTCTTATAAGAATTATTATATTTAATGTAAGCACTGTAGATGTTAAAACATGCCACGGGGTTGGAAGATTTCTTTTTATGCTGTATCTCACAGTCACTGCTCTTAAAATTCTGCCATTGTAACAGAATCAGCCCCAAATAAGTCATTAAGAGAGAGGAATGCTTGCATTTAAAGATCTTTTTTGTTATGGAACGTGGTTCACCCCTTCAGCCGTGGACAGGGTCATTTCTGTTCCAATTCTGTTTTCTTGCCGTGTTTGAAATAAAAAGGGATTTTTAAAAGAAGTCAAATTTAAAAAGTGTGGTTGGGAAAAGTTGGGGAAGTTTCTTACCACTCAGGAGTGGTAAGAAATGCGTGTTCTGGCTGAAATTTGGCATCATTGCAAAGGTAAAATTGTGAGCTTCAAAATGACGTGGAAAAGGAGCTGGAGTTTGGAGCTGGAGTTTGAGACATCAGCAATTTTTGGAGCCAGAGAAATGGAGTTACAGGATGCTGAGATGGAATAAGGAGATGGGTGAGGACTTGGGCATGAAAATGAAATATAATTGAAAACTCTTAGATCTGTGTGTGAGTTGTGTCCCCTCCGGGGTTGGGGTCACCGTGGCTCATGGTGCCAGCAGAGGGAGGATTTGGGGAAGCCTGGATTGCAGGGATCCACCTGTAAAAAGTCTTTTTATTTTCAGTGAAAATCCCATTTTGGAGCTGAATGCAGAAATACCTAACTAGAAAATGTAGCCTAATCATTGCTAGGAAAACCCCTTGGAGGAGTTTTGTCTCAGTTCAATATTCACACCTCCAAGAGGGTCAAATGCAATTTTTTCAGGACAATGTTGTTGCTATAGTCATGGAACAAATACAGGAGATATCAGGCAGAGTTATCAGAAAGGTCAGGAACAAATTAAATAAGAGATTGGAGCTGTGAGGATTTTAGATTGTAGTATGGAAGAGACAAGGGATGTAAAATACATTGAGTAGGGATGTTATTTAATGCTGGTGGTTGTGATTTCCATGCTAATGGTGATATTTGTGCTTGGAAGGAGTGATTTTTTTTTCTCAACAAATCTACTTTTAAACATCTTTCTTACCTGTATTTTTAGTATTTATGACATCCTTGTTCCCTCTTCCCTTGGAAAAAATTTGTTTCAGTCACTGTTAATTGTCTAAATATAATTAAATACTTTACAAGGTCCTTTCCAACCCAGTGGATTCTGTGAAAACACAGAACAGAAATGGATGAGTGGCCACGTTTAAAGTGTTTAATGGAGGAGGTAAAAGTGTTCTTAATTCCAGTTATAAAAATTAAAAAGGGGGGAAAGGAGCAATCAAAGACAGCACTTCTGGTGTTTGCTTTTTCATTTTCTAGACTAAAAATCCCCACAAACACCCACCAAAACACTCAACAGAGGCCCAGTTACCATCATGCTACAAACCTTTTCCAACCAAACCACAGAAATTCCCAATGTCTGAGCATTCCTGGGAAGTTCTTTAAACTTCATCACTGCAACATCTCAGGAGAAAAATGGGTTTGCCCCAGGGCAGAAGAGATGAAGGATGCTTGAAACAAATCTTCTGAAAGAATGATACTTTTCCTTTTGCTCTGGGATTTTTTAGAACTTAACATAACATTTTCTCCACTAACGGGATGTCTTGACTGCAGCAGTCAGTGACTGAATCATTGAATTATTTCTTAAGGTGCTTGGAGCTTCCCCACCTGGAAACTGTCAGTCAAAAGCCATTAAAATACATGCACTCCATTTTCTCAATCCCAGTTTGATAATTTAAAATAAAACTAAACCTCACTGTCCTATTTTCAGCATATCATTTAGTTTTCCATTTATCTTCCTCACTTTTTTAAACTTTTATTATTTTTTTTACAGTTAGTCTGCAATACAGTATCAGGAATTTGATTTTATTTGATGGAGACATGCTGAAGAGATGGTGCTTTCTAATAGTCAGGAAACATAAACCAAGACTCATGGGTGATGGACCAAAACTTGGCTTAAGCTCAGTTTCTACATCTTTTCATTAACAGTGTGATGAAAAAGAGAATGAATTTAGGAAGGAATTATTCCCTGTGAGGTTGGTGAGGCCCTGGAACAGAATTCCCAGAGAAGCTGTGGCTGCCCCATCCCTGGAAGTGTCCAAAGCCAGGCTGGACAGGGCTTGGAGCACCCTGGGATAGGGGAAGGTGTCCCTGCCATGGCAGGGGTGGAATGGGATGGGATTTAAGGTCCCTTCCAGCCCAAACCATTCCAGGATCCCATGAATTAAGGATCACATGCATTAGGTGGCAAAGCCAGTGGTGCTCTCTTTGGGAGGATTGACAACATTTGGTGTGAGACAGAACCTGCTCTGCTGGGGACTGAGGAAATCTGGATCTCCGTTGGGATGCCCATTGGGATGCCCATTGGGATCTCCATTGGGATGCCCATTGGGATGCCCATTGGGATGCCCATTGGGATATCTTTTGGGATGTCCATTGGGATGCCCACTGGGATTTCCATTGGAATGCCCATTGGGATCTCTATTGGGATCTCCATTGGGATGCCCATTGGGATCTCTATTGCGATGCCCATTGGGATGCCCATTGGGATCTCTATTGGGATCTCCATTGGGATGCCCATTGGGATCACCATTGGGATCTCTATTGCGATGCCCA
>VXAX01002331.1:64846-75422 GCA_013399835.1 Leptocoma aspasia | reverse complement strand
TGAAGCAAATGATTTTTTTTTTTTTGGAGTTGGCGTTGTGAGATGAGTCTGGCTGGTGGTGAATGATGTTGAAAGGGAACAATCCCTGCCCATGGCACAAATGAGCAGGCACTGCAGGCAGATGAAGTTTTTGGGCTGGGCTGCTGGCCCTGCTCAGCCTCACCATGAAGCTGGAGCATAAAAAGAAAGGTCTGGGGTGTGCATCCCATAAAAAAAGAGGGAAAAGTTGAGAAACAGGCACTCAAAATATTTGTGGTTCGTTTTTTCTTACCACCTCTCTGAAGAATCCCCTTTTTTGTGTGAGTAAATCTGGTGGAGTTTGAATTTTTTTTTTTTTTTTTTTTTAAAAAATTCCTCGTGTCATGCCCATGGATAAATTCCTAATGGTGTTCTGGGAAAGCACAGGAAAATTACAGTTGTGGTGTAATTATAAAATGCATTTTGTCATGCAGTGGGAAGGGAATAAAACAACAAGTTCAGCATTAACTGAATATTTAAATTTTTTTCAAATATTTAGTTGAGCAACAGTCTGATAGGTTAAATATTAATAATTAAATATAGCAAGTTTGTATTTGCAGAGTAAGGAGTGTAATGAGGATGACGTTTGGTAGATCTTGATGTTCTGAGGGTGTTTATTTGGAAAGTTCCTTTCCTGGGGAAATGGGACAGTGAGGATTTCTCCACTAGCAAAAGGTTCTGTTTTTATGGGGTTTTTAAATGTTTTTTTATTACTTGTCTGTATTTCCATAAGCACAGTGAGCACAGCCCTGCTTGTTCCTTGCACCATTGACAGAACAGTTCTGGGATCTGTAATTAACCTGTAATTAACACATCATCAAAAGTAATTATTAGCTATAGTTTCTTGAGTAATTTGTTGTTAAGGAGGTGGTTTTTTGCCACATCTTTTCATAAATGTATTTTATAAACAAGACCAGATTAACACTGGGCAGTTTTAGGCATTCCTGCATGTAGGTTTATGCTCATGAATAATGTTTTTTTTTTTATTTTTAAAGATCATATTTATCCACCTGGGATGTATCTTTAAGTTCAGAATTGACCTTTGACCCCAAAAAAAAAAAAAAGAAAAAAAAATCAAATCTTGAGAGCTCCAGAAATTTGCATGCTCTGCTGCTGGAGGACAATATTTGTGTTTAGGTTTCCCATCATTTACCATGTGTCAGTTGTCGTGTCCCAAGGAGCTGAAAGGAAGGAAGTGACAAGTTGTGGTGACAAGTCTGGAATGGAAGGATGGTGGGATGAGCAAACAGAAACAAACTCAGACAGAGCTGCTCTTTTCTGTGCTGCTGCAGAGATGAAATCTCCAGGCTGCTGGGTTTGGGGTTGCTGTGCCACTGCCTGGAAACCCCAATTCCTGCTGGGGAAGGGAGAGAGGATCTTGTGCAACAAGCCAAGGACTGAGGGTGGTGTGGGGATGCCTGAAATGCAAAATGCCTCTCTCTCATTTTAGTGCTCCCCTCTGAGGCTGGAAGTATTTGAAGAAGCAGCCATTAGTTGTTTTAACCGTGACTTTGTTGGAAATTTCTGCCTTTCCTATAAATGGGAAAAAAAAAACCCCCCATGAAAATATAATCTAAACTTAAACAAATGTAGTAAAAGCAGGATTTTCATAGAATCCCAGGATGGTTTGGGTTGGAAGGGACCTTAAAGCTCACCCAGTGCCACCCCTGCCATGGCAGGGACACCTCCACTGTCCCAGGTGGCTCCAAGCCCTGTCCAGCCTGGCCCTGGACACTGCCAGGGATCCAGGGGCAGCCACGGCTGCTCTGGGAATTCCATCCCAGCCCCTCCCCACCCTCCCAGGGAACAATTCCTTCCCAAATCCCATCCCATTCCCATCCCAATATCCAGTCCATCATCTCATTTCTGACGTGAGTTTAACCTACAGTCACCTTAAAATATCCCTCATCACCCCTCACAGGTGTTGATATTTTTCTATATAAAGCAGAATTTCAACTTAGAGGTGGAACATTTTCTGAGGGTTCAAAGCTCCCTGGATCTGCCCACAATCCCCAAGGACAGGAAGAAAGCAAGAAAGGAAAGGAAAGTCAAGTGGAAGATGTTTCATGTAAGAGGATAGAAAAAACTGCTTGAAGCCACGTCCCAGCCTTTTTGTCAAAATGAAATGAATTAAAAACCATGGGTCACTTGAAGTAAAATGTAAATTAATGGTACTTTGGATTCAACAGCTGCAAATAACCCCAAAGTCACTCATGGGTCACGGTAAATAATGTGTCCCTCAGCAGAAACCGTGGATTCCTGCTAATTCCAGGCTTTGAAGGGTGTATTTGGAATTATTGTGCAGCTGTGTATGTGCCACTTGCCCCTTGTGGATTTTAGTTACCCACACCTCCTCCTAATGCAATTGTACATTACTTAAATGGTTTTTTCTTATCCAGTTCAATAGATCACCAAGGGTAAGGTCACCTCAAGCTCTGCCTTACAATTCTTCCCAGGGTATAATTGAACGTTTTGTTAAAAAATTGACATTTGAGGAAGGAGCAGCATTCATTTCACTCTCGAAACAGATGCAATGTGAATTTATTTGGTTCTCCAGACTGTTCTTATCAATGCCTAATTCATTTCTCCACAATGTGGGAAGATAAAGAGAAGCTTTTTATTCTCAAGGTTCCGACTCTCCTAATTCATTCCGGCTTCCTGGCTTGAAGCAGGTCATGTTTGCACGTTCAGGGATTGATCACAATTTGTTAGAACAAGATAGAATTCCCCCCTCATCCCTTGCTGCTGATTTATAAATGGCTTTTATGGGCCCATCTGATCTGTGCACGCTGTTCTTGCATTTCAAGAGGCTTTAATACATTTATTTTGACGGCAACTTTTTGTTTAATAATAGTATGTCAGTCTTACATCCTGGCTTGCATAAATAATTCCTTCCAACAGCACGTGGCTCGCACATGAAAGTGTTCTTCAAGTCATTCTTCAGTAAATGTCTCCAGAAATTCTTTTTGCTCCATGGTGAGAGCTCATCATGTGCATGTTCTATATTTGAATTGTCTGTTAGGTGGGGAAATCACTCCTAGTGCTCATTTTGGGGCTGCTCACCTCTGATTCTGGGCACATTTGAGTCGTGGAGCATTTCTAAAAAATACAATAGTGGTTTCTCTTTCACCAGTTATTCAAGCCAATTGATCAATGGGTGTTGCCCACCTTTATTTGGGGAGGACAGAGAATTTTAGGTTTTTTGGAAAACCTCATTATTTACTGCTTCTGATCCAACATTTTGACTAGACATGGAAAAATAAACCCATGAGATGTAGCACACTTGGCATCTGTAGAAAAAATGTTTCAGAAAATTCTGATTTCAGCTCTTCTGGTTTTAAGTGCAATTAAGAGCTGTTAATTCCAGTCTTTAATTACATAATGGTTATCATTTAAATCAGCTTTCATCAATCTCCAGCTTATACTACAAGGCAATCTGAAGAGATTGGGGGAAGTTTTTTCTATTTATGACCACATGTGTAGAGAAGTTCAGAAGAAGCTACTGGGGGTGAATTTTTATCAAAATGACAGACTGGGGTCTAATTGTTCCTTTGGGAAAGAAAGGCAAATTTTGGATTTAAAATTTGTAAAGGTACTGTGAGATGCTGCTTCTTAAAACCACAAATATTTCCAGTCTTGAGGCAGACTTTTGCTGTCTGGAACTCAGTGAGGCCCTTCTGGAGCTCCCCCAGGGTTTGTCACCAACTTCTCTTCTCCTCCTGGGGATAACACCAGGGTTCAGCTGCTGTTCCTCAATCCCTCTTGGAAAACACTTCATTTTCTGTCCACCTGTACCCTGATCTTCTCCAAGCTTTAGGTAGGTCAGACTCAAGAACTTGGCTTATATTTGTAATTCCGAGACCTTTCCTGTTTTTAAGGATCCAGACAATGTCTCTGCAGCTGTTTTTTGCTTCCCAGTTTTTCCTCACAGGTGTGAAAAGGAGAAAGTTTTTTTAGGAACCAAAGATTTCAGTGAGTCTCTGTAACTTCAGGAGCTGGGAGGGGACATTTGAAATCCCTCAGGTTTATTTTTCCTTGCCGGAGCTGATGGAATTTTAGGATTTCTTGCTGGTTTTATTCTCCAGGATGACTTTAAAAATTGAANGGGGGGGGGGGGGGGGAAGCAACACATCCTTCCACCCTACCCAAAATACATCCAGAGGAGATATTTTTGTGCACTGCAGTTCTCAGAGCACACGTTTAGGGAGAAGGATTCCACGTCAGTTCCCCTCTGAGTCACACGGACGTGAATCCAGGATGAAATTCCAAACACAGGAACTCTGCACGTAGCAGGACTTTTCTTTTTATGGAAGACATCTCTGAAGGCTTTCCATCAAAACCAATGTCCCTGTGCACAAAAGCTGTTGAAAAATGTTTTTTTGTTCAGTGAATTCTTGTCTTTACTGTTTACAGGGTTTGTTATTCATAGTTTGGGGAGAATATATATTAAATAAATTAAAATACTCTGGTTACAGAGTTTACAGCTTGTGTTTTCTAAAAAAACACAGAAAACCTGCGGTAGCACAGCTGTGTAAGAACTTTTCTCTCTCAAAATGGCCTTTAATTTGATAACAATGAAATAATAATAATAATAACGATAATAAATCTCTCTCACTGCCATCAGTCACACTTAAATCACTGTGAATATTTTATTTAAAGGAAAGATTGCAACAAAGTAATTTTAAGGCAGCAGAATTGAAGTCAGTTCTTGTGGGAACGAACTACTGTTCTTTCCTTCAGTCTATGATTAATTTTTAAATAAATGAAACTACACAGGCATGAGACTTTAGAGGCTTCTGATTTTCTCCTCTCTGAAATGTTCTGATTAAACAGCGAGACAGAGATCCAGATTTGAAAAGCATTGTAAATATTGCAGTTTGTTTTGCACTGGAAACTTGTGATACAATGGGCCCAGGCTGTGATGAATATTTCATCCCACGTTGTCATCAGGGCTGGGGTGGTGGGAGGTCCTGAAGCTGGGAGGGTTTTACGTGGGAGCTGGGGGTGAATCCAAGGTGCTGTAACACAGCAAATCTGTCCCATTATCCTGAGGATGTTGGAACCCTGGACACTGAGGATTTCAGACTTTCTGTGCTGACAGGCAGTGACCCCAAGAGAACTCTGCATCTGACCTGAGGCCGTGGAGAGGCTTCCAAAATGGAATGGCAGCACTGGGATTGTGGGTGTGGAGTTTGAATAGAAGTGTGTGATATCACAGGGTGGAAAACTCAGAGTTTAAGGTTTTAAAATATAGCAATAGATATAAAGCAAGCTGGCGGTTTTAGGGTGTGGCTGCTCCTTCTTCTTCACCTTCTTCTCCACGGGTTTGGTGCTGTTGTGTGATTGGACAGAAAAGTCCCCATTGCGGGCAGGGGTGGTTGTTATTGGGTTAAAAGTAAAAATAATTTAGGTGTCATTTCTTAATTGGTCAGTTTACCCTTAAAAGACCTTATAGAGAGAGACACAAGGCCATTTTTTAGTTTGTTAGTGAAGTGCTGTAGAACTCAGGGTTTGTGAGACTGTGACAGAGATAAGAACTAACAAACATCTGAGTCCAAACATGAAATACCATCTCAAGCACTTAATCCTGACCCCGACCCTGGCAGAAAAATAAGACAAAAAGACGACATAAGGAGAAACCCAGGATCACTTAGGTTGGAAAAGCCCTCTAAGATTGAGTCCAGCTGTTCCCCACCCCTGCCCCACGTCCCCAAGTGCCACATCCACATGGCTTTTGAATCCCTCCAGGGATGGGGACTCCACCCCTGCCCTGTCCCAGGGCAGGACAAGGCTTTGGGTGAACAGATTTTTCCAAACATCCAAACTAAACCTCCCCTTATGCAACTTGAGGCCATTTCCTCTCATCCTGGGACATTTCCTCTCATCCTCGGGACAAGAGCCTGATCCCACTTAGCTCCAGCCTCCTCCCGGGGAGTTGTAGATGCTCACCCACTCTCAGCCTCCTTTGCTCACACCTGGGCACATCCAGTCAGCACATCGAGCTCCAAAGATCCAGAATAAACCCCCTCTGCTGTTTGTTAACACACAGAACGCAGAGAAAACCTGATGCTGTGTCTATTTTTGCCTCCCTGGCCAGCCCCTCTCTGCTGTGGGCTTTAGCAGGAGCTCTTTGTGCAGCACCATTCACCAGGGGGGCCCTGGGTTTATTTTTGGGGGTAGGTGAGGCTTTGATTGAAGCTCAAAGTCAAGCCTTGATGACTCACACTGGTGTCTGAGCACTGTAAATTTAGAAAATATAGTCCATAATCCTCAGGCCAGCAGCTGTTTACTCCACATGATGAGAATCTCTGGTGCTTTGGCTGCAATAGAATATATAAAAAATACTTTAAGTGGCTTAGGTAATTGTGCCAAATCCTGTTTGATTAATGCATTTTGTCTCCCTGTTGCTCCACTTGCAGCTTTGGACCATTCTCAAAAAAAAAAGTCTCAATAGAAACTAATTTTAGTGTGGATGTGACATCTCCTGACAGTGGGTCCCTCACAGCCTCATAAAGCTTAATTTACCTTCCTGTCTTAGAATACTTCTAAAATCTAAAACCCCCAAAGTTCTCACAGAGGACTTTTTTCCCCCAGAAAACAATTATTGTCCATGACTAATTCAGTCATGTTGGTTTTAAAATTCTGGAGCAAACAGGTAAAGCCAAAGGGAGCAGAGCTTTTTTATTTATTTATTTCTTGCCCTTGCCAACCGTCTGTGATATTTTTCATCCTTAATCATCCCTGCATGAAATCAGGAATAGAATGATCTGCTAAATGAGCCCAATGGTGCAGGGCTCCTGGCCACCAGATGAAAGTGGTGTTATGTGATAGAGCTGATCTGTTTTAGCAGATTTTTGTGTGGATTAGAGACTCTAAATCTGTCCTGGGCTGGGTTTTGTTCTGTTCAATATGCTTTGCATCCAGGCTGAGTTATTCCACACACCTCCTGTCACAGATGGGATCGGATTCGTTCAGCCTAATGTGGTTTGTAGCCATTTGGCCATCTATTAAGTCTGGATTTTTATTTTTTTTTTTAAATAGAATTTGCCTTTTTATTGAATTAATTAGATCAGACAACGTCTATTGAATGATGTGGTGGTTTTGTGTGACTGTGATAAGAATGGAGTTGGCTCAATATTAAGAAAATTTAAATATTTGCCCCTCAGGCGGTGCAAACAATACAAACTTCTAAGGGCTCCCTGCATGGATTCCGTGCTTTAGACATCTGCTCTGATAGCAGAAAAGCCTGGATAAGTGATTAAATGCTGTGTCAAGGATTTGCAAAGTTTTTGCTCAGAGTCGAGCACTTGTGACAATGAACCCACAAATCTTCTTGCTAAGCTGGAAAGAGCAGAACAATCTGGGGGGAAAAAGGATCATTCTCATGACCACCAACCTCAAAACCCCAGAATTTACTTACAAAAAATTGTTAATTTTGAGAATTTACTTACAAAAAATTAATCATTTTTATAATAAATTAGTTAATTTTGTCATCCCAGGAGCTTTGAAATGGCAGGAAATATGTGATGGAAGCACCAGGCACAGGCTGTGAGTTCAGAGCTCCTGGTGTCTGGATGGTTTCTAGATTTCTTATCTTGATGTATGAATATGCAGCCCTGTCTCCTGATAATGGGAGATGGGGGTTTTTCTTCCTTTCAGCCTGTGAGGTGAAAAGTTGTTATCTCTGATTTTTAAGCTATTCTGGCATTCCTTGTACAGAGCTGGAGCAGCAGCTTGGATTACTCCAGACTGGGCAGATAACAGCCCAATTCTCTGAGTTATGGAGTCATGTTAATAAATCATATTTAGCCTTCTGATATTATTGCCAAGAGTCCTTTGTCACCGCGTGGACCACGGCAATAGTGGAGCTGTGCACCAAAACACACCTTGGAGGCAGCCACATCAAAGAAGTGAAGTCATTGATGACTAAAAAAACCCCAAAACAACCCAAAAAAGACACAACTACCTGATTTAAGCTTTTACTCCGTTTACCAGCAGCTGTTGCCCAGCCACCACCAGAGAACATCCACACCACCCAGGTTATTCACAGGGGCACAGAAGTCCCTTGCTGCCAGTGTTCAGCGAGTGACAAACGAAATCCAGGGATCTCCAGTCGGGAGAATCATCTGCCGTCTGCTCTTATTCACTTGGGAAGTCTTTCCATACTTTCCATAAGGGATGGGGGAAGATAAATCCAAATGAGGGGGAGGCTACAGACAGAGAAACATTGTGTGGCTTTTTATCCTCTAAGAAATCCCATAAAAAGCTCTTTACTTTGAATTTGGTGCAAAAGTAGATTTCAGGCTCTGAAATAGAGCGTGTGGCGGGTTCTTTTCTTGCTTGATGGTGTTTGCTGTTGTTGAACTCTACACACTGCTGGGAATTTACTCCTTGGGCTCTTGAAGGAGGTTTTCTCTTGTGAGTTCTTTGCTAGGGATGAAAGACGAGTGAGACTCACTGTTTTTTGATTTTTAGGTTGTTGTTTATTTTTCTCTTATCTTAAGTTTAGTACGCTGTTTGCATGCTGGACTGAGTGTATGAGAAGCAAGGTATAAGATGGACAAAAATCGCTTTGATACTCAAAACTAAGGTATTTTTAAAGATACTTAATTTAATTACTTTCTAACACGTATATTGTTTTTACTTTACTACTAATAATTTCTACTAATCTACACACGTAACTATTATGCTGCTACTATTTCTAACTAATGACTTTGTGCTACTAATGCTACAGAAAATGGAGAAGAAGAAGAACAAAAAGGAAAGGAGACTACACTTAAAATCTTCTATTTTGTCTCTCATTCACTCTCATACTAAAATTTCAAAATTTTAAATGCTTTACTCTGTGACAGGTTACTACTACTACTGTTACATACTTAGTTTACACTTGTGTTTTCTAACTCATCTTAAAGCTTTGGCAATTTTTTCCCTGGGATAGAGGTTAAAAACAGTGTCTGACTGGGGGTTAGGGCTCCCTAATACAGGCAGGGAAATATTCTCTGTGCTCTGGATTCCGACAGAGCATTTCTGTTTGAGGTGATGAAGCTTGAAGGGAAAAAAAGGCCATTTTTTTTTCCTTGGCAAAGGCTCCCAAGTTGATCAGTTGGATGCATTTAATGAAACTTGGAGGGCTGGTCTTGGACCAGCAGCCGTGGATGAGCCAAGGAAATTCAGTTTCATGGAGATTGCTCCTGAAAGGGACGAGAAATTCCCTCCTCGAAGCATCCCTGGAGTCGTCTCCCAAAGCAGCCAAAACTGAGCCAGCAGAAGGGAGAGATTTGGTACAAACCATGAATAAGCACAAAGAAACGCTACAAAATGTTCACTGCCAGGCTGTTGATTTAATTCCAGTTGTGGGGAAACATCTGTTTGTCTTTGCTGGAGCTTGGGAAGCACCGTGAAGCATTAGAAATAATTCCAGGGTTGTTACATTTGCGATTTCATTGTAGTTCTGGCTTTGTTCTTTGATAAAGCACGTTCCAAATCACAGCAGGCGCCAGCTTTCAGCATAATTTTTGAAGGATTAAGTCTTATTCTGATCAGGTTTGAAATAAAACAGGTAAAGAGTTTCTGTGCTCCCGGTAAATCCCTTCATAATTAAAAAGAGGGGAATTTGTTTCAAGCCTAATTTGAAGGATTTCTTTAGGATGATACTGCTGGAGCTCGCTGCTCACCTTTATTATAATTAATAATGTAATTACAGTCAAAAGGGATCTGAGCAGGAATACTGATAAGAAATGGGGATTTTGATAACATTGGACGTCATGGGAAAACTTGTTGGCACATGAAAAAATCAAAGCCTTTTGTCCCTCACTTTTGCCATTGTTTGGCCAGACCTGCAAGGCCCAGAGGTTAAAACTGGTTAAAATAAATTCCCTTCTTTTACAGAAAGTGACAGAACCCAGAGACTTCACAGCCCACGTCCACCAAGGGAACAAATTTAGAAGCTGTCATCTGAAGAGGCTACAGAAAATTCAATTTAAATGGTTCCCATGAATGCACATCTTCCAAGTGAGGTTTGTTTTGATGACACCTTTGCCCTGACTATCTTTTTGTGCTGCAGAAATATTTATTTTGGGGCTTTTTTTTTGCTTTGTTTGAGGTTGTTTATGGAAGGTTTCTGTTCAATGATTACTGCAAGCCCTTGACTCCAAAGGACACAAATTGCCAGGTCCAAGACTGTCTGTGGAAATCAAGATTGATGGACAGGGGAATGAGCTCCACCCTGGGTTACAGACAAAGCTGAAGCCTTGAAATGTGAATTATTGGCTTGTGGAGCCAGGGTGGGGCCAAGATGTCAGCAGGAATATTTGGTTTCTTTCCCCTGATTTTTATGACTCTTTTCCATGCTTATGTTTGAATGGGGCTGGTGGATTTCAGGGAATTAAAGTCAAGTCTTGCTCAAGTAGTGGATTCAGCAGGAGAGAGAATTTAGGGGGGAATCACCAAATAAAATATCAAATAGAAAATACAAAATAACATGAAATAGAATAGAAAATAATAGAAAATAATATAAAATGTAAGATAACATAAAATAGAATAGAAAATAATATAAAAT
>VXAX01002331.1:40089-56796 GCA_013399835.1 Leptocoma aspasia | reverse complement strand
GAAATCCTGCAGGTGTGTGTTCAGGGCAGGGATGAAATCCTGCAGGTGTGTGTTCAGGGCAGAGGAAATCCTGCAGGTGTGTGCTCAGGGCAGAGGAAATCCTGCAGGTGTGTGCTCAGGGCAGACATTGAATCCTGCAGGTGTGTGTTCAGGCTGGCTCCCACAGCCCTGCTTATGGGAAGAATTAACAAATTCTGGAGTCCAATTCCCAGTGCTTGGACTGGAGCAGCCTTGTTGGATGAACTGGGCTTGGTCCAGCTTCTGATGCTGCTGGCTGAAGATCTCAGTCCAAATATCCTGTTGATTATTACTTTTTAAAATGAATTTTCTGGTGCTTTGCTTATTCTATTTATCCAAGAATTCAGTATTCTATTTATGTCCTCTTTTCTTTTGTAAAGACAAACTTTTTACAGCTTTCTCTAATTCATGGAATTATTTCATTTTCTTCCAGGTTCAAGGGATCACCCTGAGCATTCAGACCATAACCAGGTGACTGAGGGTATTGATTTCCACCAATCAGCTCTCCAGATTATAGAGGCCAAAGACAACACTGTAAACCAGAATATTTTATCTCCAGCACTTATCCAGACTCAAATGAACTCAAATATTTTGCTCAGAGGATCTATGGGCTGATGATTTCACAGTTAATGCAGTGCCCCGTTACAGAAATGTAATTAAATCAAAGGAAGTTCTTGTTTTCATTCCCACATTTTTCAGTTATAATGACAATAAATACATGAATTTGTTATCAGCCTCATTCACTGAATTGTCACATCCTTTCATTAGGTCAGATCAAAGATACTGCACTGAAAAGAACAGATCTGTCAAAATGTGACATTTCAGTTTTGTTGAACTTCTGAGAAATATTTATCTGGTAAACACTGAGGAATGTTCTGTCTATTTTAATCATCCTTCTCAGCTATCTTGGACAAATATTTCAACGACTGCTGTGGCTGAAATGCAGATAAAAACCCCTTAATAATCTCTCTGAGGGTGTTCACAACCCAATTACTCAGGGCTTGGAACCTTCCCATTGAGCTTTTTTCAGTCCCGTAACAGAAATCACTCAAAGCTGAAGGTCTGGATCAAACAAGTTCTACTTGTGGTTTATTACATAATTTGCAAGGGTTTTTCCAGAATATTTTCATTTTAGACATTAGGGCTGATTTCTCTCAAAGCCCACTTATAAAATGATGTTAGAAATAGTTGTAACAACAGAATATTTGATACTGAGAGTTGCCTGGAGGCTTGGAAATGACTCAGTGGAGGGAGGCAGTTTCCCAAAAGAAAAGAAGCTTTTTTTTTCTCTCCCCAACAGAATCTAAAGGTCAGCCCATTTCAGAAATATTTTAGTTATTAGTGGAGATGCTTAAAAGCTTGAAGGAAAAATGTGAATGTGTCATTCCCAGTTTAGAGTTGCCCTCCAGCTCATTTGATTTTAGGATGGTCTCACTTTCATGCTATTGTACAGAAGATTTGAAGATAGAAATGTCACAACCAAAGGAATTCATTATTATCTCTGTCCTTAAATTTGGGTGGAATTCCATGCATTTTGACATCCTGAGCAGGGATTATTCGAACACTGCTTCACCTGGTGGTAGCTGAACCAGCAAAAATGAGACCAAACCCAGCTTTTGGGAAAACCAATTCCTGCCCCAGGTTAGAAGCAGTGTTTTACAACTCCTGCTGCAGTGTTGTGATGTTTCAAGTCGTTGTTTTCCCAGAATTTGTAGGAAATTCAGCAGAACACTAATTCCACGAGCCTGAACCTGCTTTTCTCACATCTGCTGCTCCGTAACTCCTTTTTCTCATGAGACTTTGGAAATGATGCTGCTCTGGAGGTTGGATTAAAAGCTCTCCAGGGAATGCAGGCACTTTATCTGGGAGTCAAAGGAGAGGACGGGGAGGAACAGAAGTCTAAGGCAGGTTCTTGAGTGCATTGAGCTGTGCTTAAGAAGAATTAATTTCTTAAGAAATAATACTTGAAAAGCAATGCAAACAAACAAGTTGTTGAAAAAAAAAATACTTTACCTGTGATGAGAATTATATCTGCTTCAGTGAACCTGAGCAGGTTCTTTTGTTATTAATGCCTCCTGACTAATTTAATTGCTAATACCTGCTAATTCCATTTTTATCAGCTCAGAAGAAAAACCAAACCCCATCATGAAAACACTGCCTGTAGCCAAATCAGCTCTCTGGTGACACATTTAAAACAGGTTACACAAAACTGCCAGCTTGGTGGAGATTAAAAGGAAATGGGAAAATTCTCTGAGAGTCACAAAAGGTCTCAGTGTTTAACAGCACGCAGGGAAACAAAACTTTTGGGTTCTGAAAGAGATGAAGGCCAGAGGATGATGTGCCAGGGCCTTCCCATCTCACAGCCAAGAATTCCTTCGCAATATCCCATTTATCCTCCTTCCCAATATCCCATTTATCCTCCTTCCCAATATCCCATATATCCTCCTTCCCAATATCCCATTGGTCCTCCTTCCCAATATCCCATTTATCCTCCTTCCCAATATCCCATTTATCCTCCTTCCCAATATCCCATTTATCCTCCTTCCCAATATCCCATTTATCCTCCTTCCCAATATCCCATTTATCCTCCTTCCCAATATCCCATTTATCCTCCTTCCCAATATCCCATTTATCCTCCTTCCCAATATCCCATTTATCCTCCTTCCCAATATCCCATTTATCCTCCTTCCCAATATCCCATTTATCCTCCTTCCCAATATCCCATTTATCCTCCTTCCCAATATCCCATTTATCCTCCTTCCCAATATCCCATTTATCCTCCTTCCCAATATCCCATTTATCCTCCTTCCCAATATCCCATTTATCCTCCTTCCCAATATCCCATTTATCCTCCTTCCCAATATCCCATTTATCCTCCTTCCCAATATCCCATTTATCCTCCTTCCCAATATCCCATTTATCCTCCTTCCCAATATCCCATTTATCCTCCTTCCCAATATCCCATTTATCCTCCTTCCCAATATCCTATTTATCCCTGCCCTCATAGCCAAGAAGTCCTTCCTGAAATTCTATCTATCCCCTCCCTCACAGCCAAGAATTCCTTCCCAATATCCCATCTATCCTTCCCAATATCCCATGTATCCTCCTTCCCAATATCCCATCTATCCTTCCCAATATCCCATGTATCCTCCTTCCCAATATCCCATCTATCCTTCCCAATATCCCATGTATCCTTCCCAATATCCCATGTATCCTTCCCAATATCCCATTTATCTTCCTTCCCAATATCCCATGTATCCTTCCCAATATCCCATTTATCCCTGCCCTCACAGCCAAGAATTCCTTCCCAAAATCTCATCTATCCCTCCCCTCTGGCAGTTTGAAGCCATCCCCCTTGTCCTGTCCTTCATGCCCATGTAAAATGTTTCTCTCCATCTTTCCCAACATTAATTCTGGGTTTTTTTGTGATTTTAACCCTGATCTAATTCGTCCTTGGAGGTGACAGAGAAACCTTTACCCACATGAACATCTGTAACTGAAGAGCTGCCTTCTCTGCCTTTTCAAAGCCTCTACTGAGCCACAATTTCAGAATTTTGCAATCAGCTCTGATCCCTTCTGTTTCTCAAGTGGAGCATGCAAGCCATGGGATTTTGTCTGGACAGGAATGACCAGACCACGGAGATCTCATCATTTAACAGTTTTTTAATAGCTCCTTTTTATTTCCAGAAAAACTTGCAGCTTTGGTGTTGACCCAACTCGGACAGGCAGTTCTGGACAGGATTCCGCTGGATTTCAGGTGAATGCTGCAATAGAAACTCATATTTATATTCTCTCTATCCACTTCATTGATCTGCTTTATTAAATCCCAGGGAATTGCAATGACCTGCACGAAGCACACAGCTGGGAAGTTTTCTGGTGATCCAATGCTATCTCATTTTTTGATGAGATAATTTCATCATCTCATTATGATGAGATGATCATCATATTCAGCATTGGATAGATCCAATGGGGATTGGATTCAGCATTGGATAGATCCAATAGAGGATCATATCAGCATTGGATAGATTCCAATGCTATCTCATTTTTTTTCTTTATTTTTCTGGGATGTTTTCTGGTGATCCAATGCTATCTCATTTTTTTCTTTATTTTTCTGGGATGTTTTCTGGTGATCCAATGCTATCTCCTTTTTATTTTATTATTATTTTTCTGCTAATGCCAGGAGCTGAACCAAATCTGGCTCCTTCCAAAAGCAGTGCCTGTATTCCTCACCCACATGCCATAATCTCAAAACCCCAAAGGAAGGGATGGTATTATCACCCCCCAGTTTTGTCTTTTCCAAGCTCTGTGGAAATTCCTTTGGCATTTCCAGAGCTGGGCAAGCTCTGCTTGTCTCAGACTGAGCTGAGGAGCGACCTGGGCCAGGCTTGAGCTGCTTCTTGCAGCAAAACACCCAAAATCTGCTCAGGAATGTGACTTGGCACAAGGAAAAACTCCCAGAGAATATCTGCTCAGGAATGTGACTTGGCACAAGGAAAAACTCCCAGAGAATATCTGCTCAGGAATGTGACTTGGCACAAGGAAAAACTCCCAGAGAATATCTGCTCAGGAATGTGACTTGGCACAAGGAAAAACTCCCAGAGAATATCTGCTCAGGAATGTGACTTGGCACAAGGAAAAACTCCCAGAGAATATCTGCTCAGGAATGTGACTTGGCACAAGGAAAAACTCCCAGAGAATATCTGCTCAGGAATGTGACTTGGCACAAGGAAAAACTCCCAGAGAATATCTGCTCAGGAATGTGACTTGGCACAAGGAAAAACTCCCAGAGAATATCTGCTCAGGAATGTGACTTGGCACAAGGAAAAACTCCCAGAGAATATCTGCTCAGGAATGTGACTTGGCACAAGGAAAAACTCCCAGAGAATATCTGCTCAGGAATGTGACTTGGCACAAGGAAAAACTCCCAGAGAATATCTGCTCAGGAATGTGACTTGGCACAAGGAAAAACTCCCAGAGAATATCTGCTCAGGAATGTGACTTGGCACAAGGAAAAACTCCCAAAGAACGTGGGATTTTCCTCCAGGAAGGCTTGAGACCACCAAGGCTGAGGCTGAGGATAAAATCCTCCCTGTTATTGGCAGGAAGGTGACAGTCAGGATTTGCTGGGATCACGGAGTCCCAACTTTTTCCCACTGTGGGTGATTCCTCTGCAATCCCTCCTGTGCCTTCATCGGCAAGGAGCAAAAAATGGGAAGTGGGAAACCTCAGGAAGGCTGTGGGAAAGATGGAGAGAGAAATTCTGAGAGAACAGAGGGACAGGACAAGGGGGAATGGCTTCAAACTGACAGAGAACAGGGATGGGGAAGGAATATTGGGATATTGGGAAGGAATTCCTGGGGATATTGGGAAGGAATATTGGGATATTGGGATATTGGGAAGGAATTCCTGGGGATATTGGGAAGGAATTCCTGGGATATTGGGAAGGAATATTGGGATATTGGGAAGGAATTCCTGGGATATTGGGAAGGAATATTGGGATATTGGGAAGGAATATTGGGATATTGGGAAGGAATTCCTGGCTGTGAGGGTGGGGAGGCCCTGGAATAGAATTCCCAGAGCAGCTGTGGCTGCCCCTGGATCCCTGGAAGGGTCCAAGGCCAGGCTGGATTGGGACTGGACCCTTGGGACACAGTGGAAGGCGTCCCTGCCATGGCAGGAATGGGACAAAATGATCATGAATGTTCTTTTCAACCCAAACCCTTGTGATTCTACCACCAAAGAAAAGAAGCTGTGGGGAAGAGCTCAGGCTTTCCTGCCTTTCTCACACCCGTTCAGATCCAGCACAGCTCCCACCTCCTAGAAAATCAATTTATCACCAGTCAAAGCTGGCAGCTCTGGTTATGGCCTGCAATTCCTGCAGGCCCCGTAAATGTGGGCGGAATGAAGTGTTAATATCTGTCTGGATGAGGAGTGCAGGAGCACATCAACACCAGCGTTATTATATGGAGGTAATTATTGGCACAAGCCTTCAGCTGGATCTTCATGTATTTATGAATTATTCTTTTCCGAGCGCTGTTGCTCTCCCGTTATTACGATTTTATTCTTTGCTCAGCTGGTGGATGATAACCTTGGAAAAGATACTTGGAATAATAAAGTTTGGACGTTGTTTTTGAGTGCGGAATGTGTATTTAAAAGATCGCTTGTTAAGCCTAGAGCTCATCAGTATTGATTTTTCCAGGAAATAAAATTTCCCTCGTCTGATAGCACAGGAATAAAAGAGGACTGAACATTTTTTTAGACAGTTCTCACTTAGAAAATTATTATTACATTTCCTTCATCCCTTCTGATCAGAAATGAAAGTGTACAGAGGTTGTTAACACCTAAGTAGTGAAGGTTACAATGATTTCTTTGGAAGTTTGCCTTGGAATAAAAGGATTTAGGGTCAGATAAACACTCTACAGCAGCTAAATTAAGTTTTTTTCCTGGATACCAGAGCCAAGGAAGCAAAAATCACGGAGTAAACTTCCCACAGTCAATAAACCATAAGTAACCTATCACATGTAAGTGAAAGGGAGGAAAATTAGGCAATGTTGGGATTTACAAACTGGAGCAACGAGGCAGAAGAGTGAGAAAATTAATGCCAACACCTCGTAGAAATTACCAGGGGCTTCGGCTGAGTTTCTCACAAGTAAATGTCAGCAGAGCCAGAGGCAGCAAACACCTCTGGAAGTTGAATATTAAAATTACTTTGAAGGGAAATACCTCAAATACAGGGAGGAAGGTGCCAGACTTGGAAACTGAGGAAAGCATTGATGAGCCACAGCTGAGGGGAGTCAAAGCCAGCCCTGGAGGTCTCTGTTCCCACCCCTGCCTTAAATCACTGCCATTTTGGGCAAGATTTCATTTCATTACCTTTAATTTAATTTCGTTAACTTTGGCACAAACAGATCCTCACCGGGAATGCTTTTGAATTCCTGTTAAGGCAAGCTAGGAGCCACAAAAAGCATTTTTCCCCTATTTCATCTGCTCGTTAGAAAGCTTTCCTTACGCTTTAAAAATGCATTTCTGTATTTTCACCTGCACCATCCATCTTTTTTTCCCCAAAAATGTATTTTTCCCTGGAAAATTCATGCAGGGAATATTCCCAAACCCTGGTGAGAGCTGATTGTTGAGGCTGGGACAATAAAGGTGTACCAGAAAGTGACAGAGTGCTGGAACTGTTTGTTCCCCGTTGAAATTCCTCTCCCCAGTCTCAGCCTTGCTCAGTTATATGTAAAATAACCCTTCTGGTTAATTCCCTTTTTCTTTTTCTTTTCCAGGTTTTGTCCATTTTGCTGGATGAATCCAAAAGGGAAGGGGTCAAACAGCACCTTCTATGCTCACTGTGGGCTTTGCTTTCTGGTAGGATTGGCTGGGTGTGTGGGAAAGAGAAAATGGGGATTTTTCCACTGCCACAAAAGGCTGGGATTGAGTTTTTTTCCACTTAAAGACAGTTTTAATCAGGACTTGAGTGGCAGAAATGCCTTCAAAATTATCCTAAACAAGTAATCTACACTTGAATTTTGAATTGAAATCTACACTTGCTTGAATCCCACATCTACAGCAAGGTGAGTTAGAAGCCAAATTCAATATTAATTCCTACATTACTGTGTCTTTAATTATTGTGGCCCAGCATCATTGCCACAATAATCAATCCAAATTGGAAATAGGACCCAAATTAATCTGCTGCTGTGGCTTTTCCCTTGTATTTCAGAGTTTATATAACACAACTCTCATAATACCTTCAAGGAAAAAAAAAAAAGAAAAAATAGCAGGCAAGAAATAGATGTCTTGGTCTTTAATCTAAATTTAATGAGAAAAAGAGTTGCAATGAAATGAGAGATGTGCTGAACCATCCATAGGAGATTCCAAGCCATTATTAGCCTGCTCACCCTTCCACTTATCTTCAAATGCACACACCAGCAGCAGAAAGGATTGAGGTTACATTTTAGTAATCCAAATCTTGTAGGTACTGGGCTTTAGTGAAACTGGAGCGCTCGTTAGTATAATTTTGCTACAAAAAAAAAAATCAGTATTTAGCGAAGCGAGAGGTCTGGCTTTAATGCACAAAAGGAAGGAGTTAGGGGCTGTGGCAGCGAGGTTGGAGTGTCAGTCTGGATTGCCAGCCCTAAAGCTGAATTTCCTTGGGTTTGGGGATTTGTCAAGGATTTGGGAGTGTTGAAATGTAAACTTCCTTCTCGATGATGTTCACCCTCTGTGAAGGAGCCCTTGAAGAAGGGGGAAATGCAGGAGGGGGAGGCAGGATCAGCAGCGCTGGGGTGGCTGTGGAAGGACAAACCCTGGTCCTGTACGGCCAGAGTGGGAATTGTCACCTCAGCTCCCTCCTGACCTCCTGATGAGGAGCAGCTGGGTTAAACCACTGCCATTTTTAAGATTTAATTTCATTAACTTGAATTTAATTTCATTAACTTCTCTGTTGACACAAACAGATCCTCACCAGGAGTGCTTTTGAATTCCTGTCTTGCTAAGGCAACCCAGGACCCACAAAAAGCATTTTTTCCTTATTTCATCTGCTCGTTACAAAGCTTTCTTTAATCTTTAAAAATGCATTTCTGTATTTTCACCTGCACCATCCATCTTTTTTTCCCCAAAAATGTATTTTTCCCTGGAAAATTCATGCAGGGAATATTCCCAAACCCTGGTGAGAGCTGGAAAAAAATTCTCTCAGGAGAATTTTTGCCTCTCTCTGCCTCAGTTTCCTGGAGCAGCAACTGGAGAGGTCTCTTTTTTCTGCTGGTAAAACGGCAATTTAACTGAAATGAAGCCATATGAATATTATGATAATATTATGATAATATGATATTATATTAATATCATCTTAATAATAATCATAAATATTATGATAATATGGCCCTGGATGTCTGAATCAAATTGATCAAAAGGAATCAGTGTGATGGAAAAATTAATTGGAAAAATCATTATCAGGGATACAAAACCTACATCTATTTCTCTATTAATCTAAAACTTCTATTTCTCAGTAATCCAACTGATTCTCACTCCAATCCCTCCATTAATGGTGCTGTGTGGAAGGAGGAAGCATCACTGTGCAGGACACAGATGTGTTACAAAAATAACATTTTGTGGTGTGTGGGAATGTTGAGGATGATTAACTGCGAGACCCCTGTGGTAACCTGAGTTAATCAGTGGCTGAGCAGCTCCCATAAATAGAATTTGGAGTCTTTTTGGGAAGTAGAAACTGCCAAGGGGACACGGCTAAAGGAGGAGCTGCACTCAAAGTCTCTGTTACAATGTGCTGCTGCCCAGAATTTGTTGAGTTTCGGGAATTTAAACCCAAGGTTTTGCTCGGAAGCTCTTGGTGATATCGGAAGATTTCTCCTCATGTCTCTGCCCATATTTATCTGATCTTCTGGTAAATCCTTCAGGGCTGAATCTCCTGAATCCATTATTCAGGCTGCACTCGTGGAATCCAATTCAATAATTCAGTATTACTCCAAAAAAAAAAAAATTAAACCTATTTTTAGAAGCTCAGTTCCTCATTCATATTTTTCTGTGTAACCAACTGCAGCTGGGGATCATTTCTCATATTTCCCTATCAGTGTTTTATCAGCTTTTTCAGTTTGGGATGTTAATTGAACTGAATTAATACTTACCAAGAGACTGTGAGGAGAATGTTACACCCAGAGTTTTATAAATGGTACCTCTCTAATTATTGACATTTTAATGGATTTATGTTCTAGATACAATATTTGACCTCTAACCTAAAAAGTGGGGATTGATGTGGCACAAGAAAATGGAATTTCATGATACAGCAGCAAAACGAGACTGATCTTTTGTCAGAAGTGTTTGCACATGAAATGTGCTGTGAAAGTTAATTTTATTACTAAATTGGTATACAGAGCTGAATCCCCAAAAGGGAGCTCAGCTGTCAATTCTTCAAGCACAATGCTACAACTAAAAATAAAAAATTCAATGTTCACATGAAATTTCTTGGCTTAAAGCGTGCAGAGCAGATTGTGCAGCTCCTCTTGCTCCTGAATACTAATTTTAATTTTACATGTAAACATTTCCTCATTCTGGGCGGGATTGTTCTTCCTTTGCCTCTCCCAATCCCTGTAAAACTGGAAAATAGGAAATGATCTCCCTTCCAAAGGCAGGCTGGAAATAGAATAGATATGAAACTACAGATGAAAGGGCCTTAGAAGTAAATTGTGTGTGCAGTGCTGCAGTTCAGCATCCCCGTGCCAGGGGTTCCTGTTCCCATGGCATTGCTCTGCTCCCTGAACTCCTGCAGAAAGAGAATTTGGGGTGAATTGGGCCCACGGGGTGATACATTAGAATATTAGATGTTCTGCATCAACTTAAAAATAAAAGTTCCTGTGCAATTAGTGAGATTTAACAAGGTGAGGGCCGGGGGAGAAGGGGGAAGATCAGGCTTTAGCTCAGGCTGGTCTTTTCTACCAACAGGTAACAGGATGGAAATTCATTGGTATCTGAGATTTTGGGGACAGCAAAAATAGATTTTTTTATTAACTAAGTACCTCTAGCACAGTGTCCTTCCCATGGAAAAAAAACCCTACAAATTTCTGTTGGAATAATGAAGTGTCCAAGGCCAGGTTGGACAAGGCTTGGAGGAACCTGCTCTAGCGGGAGATGTCCCTCCCATGGCAAGGGGTGAAAAATCAGATTCCATTTGGCACTCTGCACCTACAAACTGAGTTTGCTTTAGTCCCTTGTTTCTAATTTAGGTTTTCCTGCTGTATCACATTGCAGGGGCACCCCTGGGCCATAAAAGCCTTGTTTTCCTGTCACAGGAGTGCTGTGGTTCCCAGCCAGGTGTGGATGCACTCCCTGCATTATTTATCCTCCCAGGAGCATGGAAATCCCTGCAGCTCGTAGCTGCTTCAGGCTCAGACCTGATTTAGATTGGCACAGAAAGATTTTTTTGTTGCTGTTTCCCTCTGCAAATAATCCCATCTTCCTGCAGACATGACTTTATTAATTCAGCTGTTCCCCAAAGTCACCTCCTCTACTCTGCTGCTTGGGGTCCTCCGCTGCAAAAAACGAACTTGAAAATGTTGGGAGTTTATAATTTCTGGTTGGTTTGATGTGGCTGCATTTGTGTAAAAGCAATCCTGGTGGGGTGGCCAGGACACGAAACGTGTGTTAAATCCCAAACCAGGGGAGCTGGGCTGTTGGGAAGGATGAAATAGGAAAGTTTTACAAATATGACTGTTTAGACTTTGAGAATATGAAATATATAAGTGAAATAGAATTGAAAGTAAGTTTTGATGTTTAAGATGCTTAGTTTTTGTTACTGAACAACAGAAGAACAATAGTATGGCTAAGTTGAAGGTAATTTTTTTTTAATTAAACAATGCTCTTTACTAAGAGTCTAAGGGTCAGAGCAGACTTTACTAGCTTGGTAAGAGGGGTTTAAAGAGTAGTTTTTAGGGTTTAAAATATAACACAGTATGGTAATCACCGACCATCCACATAGCCACACTGGGCCGTGTCCTTGGTGATCTTGGAGGTTTTTTCCAGCCTTAATGATTCTGTCATTGTCTCATTCCCCACCTGGCAGCTCCACCCTTCTGCCTTGCCCTTGAACACCCACCTGGTATGTGCAAAATTGGTTTTTCAGGTGGGATTTTGAGGCTTGAAAGGCGCAGGAGGACTTTGCTGAGCACACAGCCAGTTTTTAGATGAACTGAAGAGTCTCCTCCCCAGCTTTGGAAAGAATAATTCAGCTCCATCAATGTCGGGGTTTTCCATCTGACCCCGAAGTCAGGGAAATCCTTCCTGTGGGAGCTGAAAGCAGGAGAGGTGCTGCGTGTCCCAACATCATCCCAGCAGCAGAATGTTCTTCCCTGGTGCTCCAAGCTCTCCTCTGACAGCTTATCAGGGACCACGAGCTGAGCATTTGGGCATTTTAAAGCGAGCATTTTAATAGGAGAAGCAGCATCTGTGCACGGTGTCATTAGGAGATGACATTTCCAAAAGAGAGTCAAAGACTTATTAAACTTTGATGTGAGCTTCAGGAGCCTCTCTCAAGTGAATCATCCCCATTCCAGCCAGGCTTTGTGCTGACTCCCAGGCTGGCATCCCCCAATGCTCTCAATTTTAGGAGCTTTATGAATTCCTGATTCCAGAGTGTCAGGAATTCAAGGACCAGCTTGCCACGGAGCACGGCTTGGATGGGAACATTAAAAATTCCTGCCTGGAATTGTTCTGGCCCAGCAGTGGGAGCAGAGCTGCTGGTTGCTGGTGGAGGGAAGAGCAATCAGAGGAGAGGCTGCTGCTCAGAGCTCCTGCTCCTGGCTGTGGCAGGTTGCAAACGCTGAGAGCCGTTTATTTGAGCAGAGACTTAGTAAAGGGAGTGATATTCATACATTTGGGTCAGTTACAATTTTATGTAGAGCTGTGAAGTGCTGCTAGTTTTTTTTTCGTTGTTGTTGTTGTTTTGGTTTTTTTTTTTGTTTTTTTTTGCCTCCCTGGAAACATGGGCTGTAGCAAAACCAAATTGCTGCAAACAGAAGCAGCTGCCAGAGAGGTCAAAGAGTAATTTCTGTGGGCAGATATGATCAACTGGTGTTGAAGAAAGAGGTGGATAAGGAAGGAAATTGTGCAGTGCCTTTGTTTCCAGAAGAAGAGCTGATTAAGATGTCAGCTTGTTCTGCTTCCATCTTCATTTATTAAATTGTCAGCTTCTATCTGTCCCACGGGATCTCCCCGTCGTGAATCTTCTCTGCAGAGGGAGATTTCTGCAGCTGGGTTTGATATTTCAGACTCAGCTTCCCATTGAAATTGTACTAATTTCAGGGCCTTAAAGATGGGGATAAAAAGCAGCACGTTTGATCTCAGCTTTTGTCATTCAGCACACAGGATTTTTTTTGGCCAAAGCTTCGAGATCAATCCTTTGGTCTCACATTCCATCAGTGTCGTGTGTAAAATGCATCTCTCAACTTTCAAGTGACTTTGGCTTTCCTTCAGGCACTTCAGGCTGGCTCAGGACCCTGCATGGAAGAAGTTTTGGCTGTCACTGGAGCCCTTCCTCCCCCTCCAGGCCGGCCTGGACCCACTCCTGGAGGTGTTAGCTCAGAGGTTGGACTTGATGATCTCAAAGATCTTTTCCTTCATTCTGTGATTCATTCTGTGATTCATTCTGTGATTCCACTGATTTTCCAAGGGTCACCCCAGCCCACTTTGCCCTAAATCAGCCTCGCTGTGCTCTCCTGGTGCACCCTGGGATCATTTTCTGTGCACAGATCAGGAATGCCTTATCAGACAGTTATCAAACACCAAATCCCTGGGTCCTGCTGCACTACAGCAGCACTTGGCCTGAAGGGGAGATCCCTTGGCTGCCTTTTAGCTGACCTGATTATTCCTTCCGAGGTGAGATCACACCAAAAGCATCTGAAGTCTAATGAAAACAGCACCTGGACCTGTGAAAAGGTGCAAAAAGCTCATTTAGTTGATTGAAGAGTCTTCAGTTTGCAAACACCTTTCTTGCACTCAGCACAGGCCTCAGCCAGGCCCACCCTCTGGAAATAAAATCCTGATTTGTGTTCCCTGAGATGTGTTGGAGCCTGGCTGGTGCCAGAGGCTTCCCAGAGCTGCAGCAGAGCCTCTCAGAGCCACAGCAGAGCTCAAAGTCACAGCATCCTTGAGCTTTCCTGCCTCCCTGTTGTTATTGCTGCTGTTATTAGACTTTGTAATGCACTCAGCTCCCAAGCGCTCCCTGCTATTGCTGAGATTACACAATCCTTCAAGGAATTGTAAAGACAGCTGTTTTGTGCATGCTGCAAAGGAACAGGGAGGGGGAGAAGCTGCTTTTTGCACTGCACAGAGCTGAAGTGGAGGTGGTGGAGAAAAGACCTACAAGATCTCCAATGTGCAGCAGGAGAAGGGAGGGGCAGCTCTTCCCAGAAAACCTGTCCTGCATGGCACAGGACTTGGAGAGACGTGGAATGAGTTCTTTCTTTGGCTCAGTGACCAGGGGGGAGAGTCCAGAGCCACACAGATGTGGCCAGAAAGGTCTCAAAAGGGCAAGTGGTCCATGGTGGTCCCATCTCACCACAGGGCCACACACTGAACTTCACAGAATGAGGGGATCATTAAGGCTGGAGAAGAAAAACATCATCAAATCCAACCTTTGATGGTTGGATGGTCAAATCATTCCTTGATGAATACACATCATTAATGGAGGTTGGAAAGGGAATAGAAATAGGAGTAGAATAGAAATAGAAATAAGAATAGAATAGAATAGAAATTAGAATAGAAATTAGACTAGACTAGACTAGACTAGACTAGACTAGACTAGAATAGAATAGAATAGAATAGAATAGAATAGAATAGAATAGAATAGAATAGAATAGAATGTGGTGGAGGAAAGGAATTCAGTAAGGAATTGTTTTAGCTACAGGGTTTGGAGAGGAGGGAATGAAAGACTTTTATATTTGCAAAGCTCCTTTGCATTTTAGAAATGTGCTGTAACCTGAATTGTGCAGGATGTAGCATTGATAGTACTGTTAATATTTTTTAATTGATTTTATTCCTAGGGACAGGGAGTTTATAACATCTGCATGCCCCCTGTCTGTCTCAAGCAGGTGCTGTTTTCCTGATTTCAGGGAATCCTGAGGGGTTGCTGTGGGTGCCACTCCACTGAAAGGCTGCTGTAATCTCATTTTCAGGGAATTCTGAGGGGCTGCTGTAATCTTGTTTTCAGGGAATTCTGAGGGGCTGCTCTTATCCCATTTTCAGGGAATTCTGAGGGGCTGCTCTTATCCCATTTTAAGAGAATTCTGTGAGGCTGCTCTTACCCCATTTTAAGAAATTCTGAGGGGCTTCTCTTTTCTCATTTTCAGGGAATTCTGAGGGGCTGCTGTTTCCTGTGTTCAGGGAATTCTGTCTGGAGGGCTCTGGGTGGGAGAGGACACGATGCTCAGGAGCCCTGGGATCCTCAAACGCCTCTGGCTGAGGCATTTCAGGGGAGGCTGTTACCAACCACCCCTGAAATGCAGAAACCAATTACCTTTGGTTTTTGCATCCAGCTTTCCCAGAAACCTCGGGAAAATGGCAGGTGAAGTGAATTCTAATGGAGAATTAGGGATTTTCCTCAATCCCAAAATTACCTGAGGGTTGCTGCTTTCCTCTTGGCCAACCTGCTCCTTGGAATTTAGGCCTGAGTGCCATTATTTTATATATTTTATTGTACTCTGCTTTGTCAGAGTAAACTGAGACATATCACGGAGGGGGAACCCCAAAGCCTTCCCTTTGTGCATGGCAAAAGCAAAATGAGGTTTAAAAATTGCTGGATTTAAGCTTAATTTTTTCCAAAAAGCCTCAGGAAGCTGAAAGGTAAAGAGGGATCATGAACCAGGGGGGACTGGGTGGTGCTGATGGCAGAGGCTGGGATGAGACAGCACCTCCCAATAAATAAATAAATGTGTGTCAAGGGGATCAGAGGATTATTTATTGTGACATTTGGGCATTAGGAGAGGTAACAGGCTGAAAAAAAGGGGAGAAAATTGTAGCTTTACAGCCTGGAGAAAAAAATTCCACCGTGACAGAAATTTATTGGGCAGTGGGACAGTTCTGGAAAGGAAGTGAGATCTGGTTTGGGAAACTAAAAACTGCACTGACTAATCCTGCAGTAAATTATTACAGTAATGAAGAGGGTAAAATAAAATTTAATAGAGTGTAAGAGTTTCACTCTTTGCATGGTTCAGGGAAAGGGGATTCCCAAGCTGCAAAGTTCTGCAGGGAAGTTACAGAACCTCATGGAACTGTGGTGAGGGTGGAGAAAGGATGGGCCCAGTGCTGCGACAAAGAGGTGACAGCCAGAGGTGAAACACAGGAATTGTGACTCACTATGACAAGAGGTGACAGCCAGAGGTAGAACACAGGAATTGAAATTGGAATCATTCTAAGAATTATTTTTATAATAATTATAATTATTATATAATAATTATATAAGAATATAATATGCTATGATAATATATATGCTATATATGATAATATATATGATATTAATTATATATTTTTTAATTTACATAATNATATAATATTTATAATTATTTATAATAATAATGATGGTCAGATATGAGGTGATGCTGTGGGCTCACCCCTTCCCAAGGTGTTAAGGATATCCAGGGGGGCTGGAACACCTTGGTTTGGCAATGCTGGTGGAATAAGTGAAATTGTTTTATTGGGCCTGACGTTTAAGGCAATCAGAGAGAGAAAGGAACCAAAGCCATCCCTCTGGCTCGCTGCCGGAGCGGGATAACAACACCAATCGGCTCATTGTCTTCCTTCAAAAGCCATTTCCGCTCATCCTGTTCCCGAATTGCTGTCCCAGCCAGCTTCCCATTGCTGGGTTTGGGCTGCAGCTCGATTCGGAGCCGCTCCCGCTTTCAGCTCCCGCCTGGAACCTCAGCCTGGAGCACCTGGGGCCAGAGCAGCCCCGGAGCAGCAGCAGCAGGACGGGTTTGTAAGCAGGGCTTTGCTAATGGCAGGAGAATTAATCCACAAACACCAGAGGTTTATGTCCAAAAAGGAGACAGAGGAGCCCTTTTTGCTTTATTCCAATAAAGGGAGAGGCCATGGGGCATTCCCCTGCGGTCTCTCCAGTTTTTGGAGGATGCAGCCTCCTTTTTATCCCAATTTCCTCCTTTTTATCCCAATTTCCTCCTTTTTATCCCAATTTCC
>VXAX01002331.1:17809-32637 GCA_013399835.1 Leptocoma aspasia | reverse complement strand
CCTTTTTTTTTTTTTTTTTTTTTTGGCTTATTTAATTCATCCCCTTCTCTTGTCAGGCCTGCCAGTATTTAATCCTCAAAGTCTTAAATAATTTCAGGGTGCAACTTCGGCCTCTAAGTAAACAAGAGCATAACGAGCTCCCAGAAGGAGGCAGGCGCAGGCAATGAGTAATTACCAGATGAAGCAGATGCTGCACTTGCTTCCTGAAGAGTTTCCTCCAGCCATAAAATACTCATTTCTTTCTTGCCAAGGCCCCAAAAACTCTGCTGCTTGGAGGTTGCACAGCTCTCAGAGCTCTGGGTTCATCCTTTTCTCTCCTCCTTTTGACCCTGGCTGCAGGAGCAGCAGAAGGATTTTCCAGTTCTCCCGCTCACATCACACCTCCTTGCCAGGGGACAAGGGAGAGAGGCTCTAAAAGCTGCTGGGGATGGGGAGCTGGGCAGAACAAAACCCCAAAAGCCAGAAATTCACCCTCTTTGTGCCCCCCTAAGCAGTCCCAAGGAGATTGTTTATCCCAAAGCTTGTTTGGTAAATTCATGGTTATTCAGGTGGGCTGCTTTGTGTTATTGATATCCAAATAATTCCCTAAATTTCCCTATTTACATGCTGTGGCCAAAAAACCACATTTATGGGACAGACATCGCTTGTATAACTACACTTAAGCCAACCAGAAGCTTTATTAATTGATTTATTTTCCTCAGGAGGCATTAATGTAGATTTCTTTATATTTTTCTGCTGGGTGAAAGAGAATTTTAAACCCACACAATTTCACCAACTAATCAAAGCCGTCAGGTTTTTCTTGACCTTGAACTGTTAAAGGAAAATATTGACTAAACAAAACGCTGCCTCTTGTTTATTAGGAATATGTGGCCTTCAGTGCCGTGTTCAATGAATTCTCCTCAAAGCTCCGAGCTGCTCTGGGGCAGTAACCAGGGGCTGGGTGAGGGATGGGCTGCTCCCCAGGAATTCCTGGGAGCGCAGGGAATGAGCAAGGAGAGCTGCAAGCCGAGCGAGGAGCAGGAATTCACACTTTGTTACCGTTACAAATCCATATTCTGCTGTTGGCTTTTCGCAAATATTAAGATAAATGCTGGATGTATAACGTTAAAATCATTTTGCTTCTATTTCTGCTATTAGCCAAACTTTTTTTATAATATATAATTTTATATTTTTATAACTACATATATTTATAATTTATTTTAATTTTTATAATTTTTACAATTAATAATTTTTAATTTCATTTCATAACTTATTGTAATTTTTATAATTTATAATATATAACAAAACTTTTTATCATATATAAGTTTATAATAACTTTTGCTTTTATTTCTGCTATTAACAAAAACTTAGACATGACAGTAGTAGCTGACATAGTTATAAATTAACTGTTTAATCAAGATAACATCCAGTGAACATATAATGAGGACCCTGCTATTGATATGCCAGCTGTCAGCATCTGCTGGCTGAAAAAAGTCCAGACCAAAGCCCAAACTAGAAGTAAGAAAAAGAATAAACCAAAACCACGCACGCTCTAAAAGAGCAGACCTAAAGAAAGGCCACGCAACNTTTGCAAATATTAAGATAAATGCTGGATGTATAACGTTAAAATCATTTTGCTTCTATTTCTGCTATTAGCCAAACTTTTTTTATAATATATAATTTTATATTTTTATAACTACATATATTTATAATTTATTTTAATTTTTATAATTTTTACAATTAATAATTTTTAATTTCATTTCATAACTTATTGTAATTTTTATAATTTATAATATATAACAAAACTTTTTATCATATATAAGTTTATAATAACTTTTGCTTTTATTTCTGCTATTAACAAAAACTTAGACATGACAGTAGTAGCTGACATAGTTATAAATTAACTGTTTAATCAAGATAACATCCAGTGAACATATAATGAGGACCCTGCTATTGATATGCCAGCTGTCAGCATCTGCTGGCTGAAAAAAGTCCAGACCAAAGCCCAAACTAGAAGTAAGAAAAAGAATAAACCAAAACCACGCACGCTCTAAAAGAGCAGACCTAAAGAAAGGCCACGCAACGTAGTTCCTAGAATATGTAAACTAGTTTATAAAAAATATGAATATGCATAAAGTCTATAAATATGCACGAAGCTGATGGAACAGAAAGAGTATTTAAAAAGTATTTCTGAAGATAACAGTGGACTCTTGGCTGAATGCCAAGGACCCGGCCGTTTTTAACCCTTTGCTTTATTTGTCTCCTCCTTTTTATTAAACTTTTTAAATTTTACTAAGAAAGTGAACCTCATTTTTCACATTAGGCACTACCTTTCCCAGAACATCACCTCTCCTCACTCCAAAGAGGCTGGAGATGGAATCTTTGGCACTTTAACTATTTAAATGCTTCATTCAGGCAGCTTTTTTTTCTTTCCCCACCCACTATTACCTGTGTTTTAAAGGGAATTGTACTTTGATCAATGGTAACTGCAGGCCTTATACCAACAGATCAAATGTAGGAACTTCTTGAGCATTAGTAGTGCATTGTTCCATGTAACTTAAATTTAAATATTGATTACGCAGCCATTGGAGCACCAAAACCCATAAAACCTGGATATAAGCTGAGTGCATCCACCACTAGAGAGTAAGAATAAGGGGATTGGAAGGCAGAGCTTTTAAAGACCTATAAAAAAATCAATTATTACACTAATTTAACCCTCATATTTAGCAAAATACTCTGCACCAGAGAGCCCCAGCCGTGTTCTGAAGTGTTCTGAGAAACAAGTGTGGTGTTGCTGAGGGTGGCTGTGGTGTGTAACCGAGTTTATTTCCCATTTTCAAATGCCGTTCCCGAGCTGCAGGCCTGGGGCTGGGTGGAGCTGCAGTAATGCACACCACAGGAGCTGCTGTGAGAGAACTGGGGGGAGCATCCCACCTTCCCTGGGGGTTTGGGATGCAATTTCTGACTCTCCAGTCTCAGACAGAAAACCCTGCTGTGTGAAAGCAGGAGGCGCATCCCTTTTCTTCCAGGCCAGCAGCTCCCAGTGCCTGAATAATCTCTTGGGCAGTACAAGTTCCCTTGGACTGCTGTTTATCCCTTTGGGATTTTACCTTCTGGACACCAGGGCAGGGTAGAACTCTGTTAATTTTTCCTTAATTGGCTCATTAAATTGAGAGTGGATCCCAGGTCTGAAGCTGTCAGCACAGACAGGTCTTGGTGTCTCCATCCTTTAATTGTATTTGCTTACCGCAGATGAATCCATAAAGATGATCCCAGTGTCTTTACAAGCCTGGATTTTGGAGTCTGCCAGGGCCAGCTGCAATCTTTAGGTCTTTATTATTCCACAGACACATCTGGGTGGACAGAACAGACTCTCTGTGCATGTTTCACTTCGTGTTTTACAAGGTGCAGCCAATTATTCACTGCAGGAACCACCGGCACTCGCTGGAGAGGAGAAAATGAAATATAGACTTTGCAACCAACCTGGCATTGCTTGTTCCCTGAGCCTTGGACACATTTTTATTGGGAATAGACAGCCCTAACCACGCTGTTGGGATATTTTAAGCCAGGAGTTAAGATTAATGTTTTAAATAAATAAATAAATAGGAATACCTTTATGCAGGGACACCTTCCACAGTCCCACTCCAAGCCTTATCCAAATTTTTCCTGGATATTTTCAGGGATGGGGCTGATGCCTGAAGGAGCTGGAGCAGAGGCTGGGCAGAGTTCAGAGGAATAAAGTGGAGATTTATTGAGGTGCCTTCACAGGCCACACGCTGGCAGCACCAGCCACAGCCATGGCTCTGCTGGATGGCTCCGAGATGGAACAAAAGAGAGCTTGGTCATGGATCTCACACTTTTATAAGTTTCAGCCCATTTGCATATAGGAGTTAACTGTCCAATTAATAACTCCAAATTATGAAGTTTCATCCCCCTTGCTTGCCCACCCTCCTCTTTTCACCTTGTTCATGTTTGGGCCTGAAGTTTGAGGAGATTGTCCTGGAGTCTCCAGCTGGAATAGGATTGTTTTGTCTTCACCACCCTGTGAAAAGGTCCCAGGAACACTTCACATAAAGCTCCAAGCTGCACAGCAAAGCAGAACAGAAAAACCTGAAACCTAAGGTGTCAGGGCAGCCCCAGCTCCTCTGGGAAGCCTTTGGCTCTCCCTGCTCCCAGGGAAGAATCGTGTCTGGGAGGAGAGCAGGACAACTGGACAATTAAGAGAAGGAACAGCAGATCCTACAAAATAATTAATAGTGCAGGGAAGCTTTATCAGCTGCTCCTGCTTATTGCCGTGGTCTGTGCGGTGACAAAGGACCTTTGACAATAATATCAGAAGGCTAAATATGATTTATTAACATGACTCCATAACTCAGAGAATTGGGCTATTATCTGCCCAGTCTGGAGCACAGAAGCTGCTGCTCCCAGCTCTGTCCAAGGAATGCCAGAATAGCTTAAAAATCAGAGATAACAACTTTTCACCTCATAGGCTGAAAGGAGGAAAAACCCCCATCTCCCATTATCAGGAGACAGGCAGAGAAACCTCTGTCCTTGAAACACAGCTCAGAGGTTTGTTTATAGGATCTTGTACAGAGTAAAAAAACACTTTCCCATGGGAAGAATTTTTCTGCTGGCCTGCATGCAGGGAAACTTATCATATGTTCACACAACACCTGCTGATGCCTTCAGATGGAACGTGGAATTTATTGGAAAGGTAACGTGGAATTTATTGGAAAGGTAACGTGGAATTTATTGGAAAGGTAACGTGGAATTTATTGGAAAGGTAACGTGGAATTTAATGGAAAGGTAACGTGGAATTTATTGGAAAGGTAATGTGGAATTTAATGGAAAGGTAACGTGGAATGAGCTGCAGGAGTTCTCCCACACCAGGTGCATTTAACACCTGGGAGCTTTGCACTGCTAGGTGACTTTAAAACCAAGTGCTCAGAAGGATAAAAAAGGGGGATTATATGATGTTCATGGTGATAATGAGAAGATCAGGATTTATTACTGAAAATCACGACGCAGAGGAGAAATCATCCTGGTTTTAGGATTGGAACTGCCAGGATCACCAACAGAGAACTGACAGCAGCAGGCAGGAACTGCCCTGAGGGCAGGGTTTTCACCATTAATTTGAAAAAGGCATTTTTTACACCCTTTTTGAAAATTCTTATTCCTACACGTGTTACCACTGCCCCAGGTGGGGTTTGAGATTGAGGCACAGCAGAATTTGTAAATCCCTGGCAGCTTTTAAGAGCAAAAAGTTGTTCTGGGCACAGGTTTGGATGTGTTTACCACACTGGCAAGGTTTTTTTTGGAGTCTTTTAAAAGTGCAGTAAAATTGAGGGGCAACCTTTTAAGGATGGAACAATGCATCTTTTGGGGAGGTTTGGGTTTTTTCTACAAAAGTTATTGGGCTCACTCTTGGCATGTGAATGTGGGGGTGTGTCTGAGCACTTTGAGTCCTAAACACCAGATAACTGCCACAGTTTCACACCATTCTGGAGTTTTTTCATTGTGGATCATGATTATTCATCATAATATCCTTCATAATTCTATCTGAACATTATTACATATATTAAAATCAAGAATAAGTGAAAGCAAAGCAAAATCTTACGGGGAAAAAAAAAAGTGGAATTTTTACATTGTGTTTACCAAGACTGGAAAAAGGGGAGAAATACCCCAGAAACCAAAGATTTTATAGGGAACTGATATAAGCAAGTCCTGTTATTTTTTTACAGTTCTAGTTCTAGGATTCTGAGGTAAAGCAATAACAAACTGCCAGCTTAGATGCAGAGTTAATTAGTGAGCAGGGGGTATTTGCTTTTAGTTCTATTTTTTGCCAGTTGAAACACACAGTCTTAAGTAACGAACAAATAATCATCTCTTCAATGATTTAGCTCTGTTTATTTCCTTCAATATTGCATTGTCTTGGGAGGGAATTGATGAAGTTGGGGAGAAACTGTGCAGCATGGTGTGAAATGATATTTGTACCCCAATCCCAGCTGATAGATTTCTGCTGGGCACATCATAAATTCCCTACTCCCTTTAATCCACTCCTTTCATTGTTCCTTGCATATTGCTTTTTGCAAGAAAAAACTAATTTCAAAATATATCAGGAGTTTTGCTGCTAGAATGGCGAGATCAAGGTTTGAAGCAGCAAACACTGAATTATGGTTGTCATTCACTTGTTAAGCTTTCTCTGGCCTGATTCAGCTGGCAGCAGATTCCAACAGAGTTAAGAAGGACAATTGGTGAAAAAATAAAATGATGAACTGTGAGAGGCTAAACTGAACACCAGTTTAGCTCAATAAAGCTCTTTATGGATAAATAACAGCAAAGAGCCACTGATTCTTGCTCTGGGCTATTATTGACTTGGAGAGAAGTCTCCCATATATCAATCAATAGGGAGGTCTGGCTGGGAGAGTTTTACTACAAAGGGAAATGGACTGAAAAAGTGACCTGAGAAAAGAGGAGCTGAAGTGTCTCAACATGGAATGTTTCGTAAAGTTGTGTTTCAATAAGAGACTGCAGCTGCAATTAAAAAAAATGAAAGTTTTCTTCAGACTTGAGACAAAAATGGGCAGGCGGATATTTGGGTGTTATTTGGACAGTGCAGCTTGGCTGTGCAGGTTGTGCTGCTGCTCCTGGCCTGGGCAGAACAAATGAACAGAGATCCCATTTAGAGGAAAAGATTTCCCTGGAAGTGCCCAGGGCCAGGCTGGATGGGCTTTGCAGCACCCTGGGACAGTGGAAGGTGTCCCTGCCGTGGCAGGGGTGGCACTGGATGGGCTTTAAGGTCTCTTCCAACCCAAACCTTTCTATGAGGGATAAAAAAAACTCACGGAAGTTTCCAGGGTAAGAACTGAAAGCAGGTGAGCTGCAGGGTAGCTCCAGAGCTGGAGGTGGGAAGGGAAGCAGGAGCAGTGCTGGGTGATTTCCTGACTGAGCAGTGTGTGCTGGTCACCCTTTGTCACAGAACAGAAACACGGGGTCATTTTTGGGTTTATTTCACACCAGATCAAAGCCTTGCTGGAGATGCTGAGAGTAAGAGCCTACAAGGAGAAGTGGGACTCCAGAGGGCTCTTTAAATGCTGTTTATCGTATCCAGACAGCGATCACGGGTCTGGGTGACAGAGCCCAGCCTAAAGCCACCAGCCAAGGCTCCAGGCATGCCTGAAGTCAGGAGTCTGAAGTCACTTCAGTTCTGGTTACAATACATTATATACTTTTCTTTCCTGAGCATCTTAATACATAACACCCAATCAATACCTTTGCTATTACCTACAGCCTGTCCTAACTACTGACATTACAATATTCATGTTATTATTCTCCAGTCACAAAAGGTCAGTGTGGTACAGTTTGAGCTAGAAGTGGTTTTTCAGTTTTCTTGCAGTGGAAAATGCTGAGATCTTTTTTCTACTTACAACATCAGCATGTCTATTTACTTCTTGTATTTTTCTGCTTGGTAAAAACATCTTCTGTTTGAGGTGGGCTTATCCTTTGCTCTAAGTCATAAAAACCTTTCTTAATTAACACACCCTTTGCCTTCTCAGTTACCCAGTAAAACTGGCCCAGCAGTTCCGTTGGGCCTTTGTTATTCTTCTATATCCAAACCTGCTTCCATCTCTATTCCTTTCTCAGTTTCTACATTCAAAAACCTTTCTGCCAAGCACACACAGCTGTGAGACTCTCTTGTCAAACTTCCATCCATCCCAACAGCTGAGAATGCCTGAAAGTCCATGCAGTGATTCCCACACCCTCCCTGTGCCCCCCTCTCCTGGCACAGCTGGAATCTTCATTATTAAATCTGGTTATTTCCAGAGCCACTGGGCCAAGTCCCTTGTGCCCCTCACCACGAGAGGGGGACGATGGTGGCTTTGCTGGGCTTGGCTTTGTGCTCGTTCCACAGGGAACAAAAATCCTCCTCTCTCCCTTGCAGCAGCAAGAAGCTGGCTCCAATCCAGTCGGTTCTGGTTCTTCTTGAACAGAAGGTTAATTCTGAGCACTTCAGTTCCAGCAGGAGCTCTGGGCTCTGTTTATTTTCACTTCAGCAGAGCAAACTCTGCTCTGTGAGAGAGCTCCAAAGGGCCCGGTCAGAAAACACTGCTGGTGTTAAACACCTCTGAGTAAACAGAGCTGAAACAATTAGAAATGTCATCTTTAAAATTTCCTCCTTAATAGAGGGGAAAAGTTCCAGAAAAACACCAAAATCCAGCTGCTGCAGAGGGTCAGGGCAGCTGGCACATTCTAGAAAAGGTTTTTAAACTTTTTTCTAGAAACTGCTTTTGGAGTTCCTGGCATTCTTGGCAATTTCAGGGCATCCAGAAATGTTGAAAAGGAGTTTTTTAGAGCTAAACCAGCTGCATGTAACTATGTAAAAACTAACCTTGAGTGTATGTTAAAGGGTTGGAGAGTGCCTGATTCAAGGTGATAAATTCTGTTTTCGTGTCATGCAGTAGCTCACATATTAAAAGATAGTCTGGTTTATCAACAATAACATTCAATACAGAAAAAAAACCTGATTTTTTTCTTCCCAAGCGCTCCTTCTGCACGGGCCTTGTCTCCTCTGGCATCTCTGCTGGTTTTGGGAGCTCAGGTGAAGAAGGCTCAGCCTGAGCCATGAACTTCTGTGCAAACCCAACCTTTGCAGCGCCCAAAGAACACACCACGAGGGAGAACGCTGGGGCTGAGGGCTGCTGTCAGATCTCTCAGGGTGCTGGGAGATGTGGAAATGCTGGAAATGTTTGCTCCTGTCCATGCAAGAGAAGGGCAAGGGCCAGCCAGAAAGGTTTTTCTCCTCGCATTGATCCCGCAGCTGGGAGTCAGCAGGAAAATAATAAACATCTCCTCTGCCCGTCTCTCCTGAGCCCTGCTGTAGGTCAGGCCGTGCTTCAGTCCCAAACAGAGCAGCAGAATATTTATGGACACTCGTGGGAAGAATGGATAATTATTTCTCAGCCCTGCTGTAGTATTTATCAGCCCCTCTCCAGGAAATGTAGTGAAAATGGAGAAAAATGTTACTACAAAGCAGCTGTGAAATCCCATTTGCAGTTGTAGCTGCTCAGAATTTTTTTTTCATGATGATTCTGTTCCAGGAGCAGCCTCTTCTGGAGCCTGAGTGGTGACCTTTCTCTTCAGCATGAACTTTACAGTGCTCATTTCCCTGCGAGGCTAAGAAGGAAAGAGATACCAAAAAACCCTGCTTGTAAATTCCTCCTGTATTCCTGTTTTATCCTTTGTCCTCAGAAATGACATTTCATCATCCACATTAGGGGAAATATCTTCATTTTCTGACACATTTGAGGATGGAATTGTGCTTTTCCCCACATGTGTTGGTACAGACATGCTCAAGAGCAGGAAAAAAAAACTAAATCCAGAGTTGATTTGTGTTTGTGCCTTGTCTAAAACGAAGTTTTCCATCTAATGGGCACTAAAGTCTCCTATTGACCTCTGGAATTTGCTGCCAAGGCACTAATGAACCATCTGAAAGGCTGGAAATTCAGGTTTTGAACGCCTGAAGGGCATCTTAGCTTTGGGGGAATCATCTCTGAGCGTGCCCCCATTCCCACACAGAGCCAGACATTTATTTCCTCCAAATCCCACTGGAACAGCAGACTCTGAGCAACCAGTTCCAGATTATTCCAATATCAGGGTGCAGCTGGGAAGGCCTGAGAAGGTGCCTCTGGTTGCCAGGGAAGGAAGTAGTGGCAGCTCTGCTCCCAAACTGAATTATCCATCACAATTTAATCCTTATGGGCTTGCAGGAAAATCCTGAATGCAAATATTTGCTGTTTTCCCACTGAAGATCTCCAGCACTTTGGAGTTTGGAAACACTGAATTTTGGTTTGGTTTTTTTTTTTTTCTTTTAGGTTAGCAGGGGTGTTTGGTTTATTTGCCTCTCCGGGGAATTTTTAATAGGATGTTTTCTTGATGGGGTCACATAAATACACAGGACAATGTCCTTTATTTTAGTCCAAAAATTTATTTCTTAAATAATATTTACGACTTTATTTCCGGAAGTCTTTTGGAATCAGAGGATTCCAACTGAGGCAGAAGGTGAATTTAAAGGGAGATAGGAAATGTTTTAGCAAACTCAGAGCTCTTTTCATTGCAAATTGCTGGTTGTTCCCACAGCAAACAGGGACATCATCTGGTCATTAATTAACAGACTTGTGCTGATAGGGAACAACCCGAGGTGCAGGGTGACAGCTCCACGCCCAGGTTGGGAAATCCCTGCTTTATTCCTGGGCTCAGCTGGGAATTGCACCTTGGAGCACTCAGAAAGACAAGAAAATCATCACCCAGCTGAGCCAGACCCCAAATCGTCCCGTCTGCACCCCAGGCAGTGGGAAGAGGGCAGGAGGTGGAAGGAAACAAAGTCTGGATGCTCAGCATCCAACGGGATCCAGTGACAGCATGGGGTTAAAATGCTTCTGAAATGATGGGAATAGCACTTGGGAAGGGTGGCTAGGCCCGGGAATGCACTGCTTGGGAACATAATTATCTGTGCTAGGTCATGAGAAGTGATAGGATTGTTAGGTGTGATGATTATCCGATAATTAAACATAATTATTGCGCATACATATGAATCATGGAAAATGATATTTGTGGTGGGCTTGGGAATTCACACTTGGCTGAAGTCAATGGATACAATAGAACAATATAAGTTTAATGATTAACATCTAGTTATATAACAGAAAAGTATAAAATATGTCCATTTCAAACCCATGTTGGAGTTCTGTGGGTCTGTGTACCCCAGACTCCCGGGAGAGCTCTCCCTTCAATGCAGTGTTGTGTGAACACTTTATTTGAAGTTGAATATGATAAGTTTCCCTGCATGCAGGCCTGCAGAAAAATTCTTCCCATGGGAAAGTGTCTTCTTACTCTGTATGAGATCTTATAAACAAATCTCTGAGCTGTGTTTCAAGGACAGAGGTTTCTCTGCCTGTCTCCTGATAATGGGAGATGGGGGTTTTTCTTCCTTTCAGCCTATGAGGTGACAAGTTGTTATCTCTGATTTTTAAGCTATTCTGGCATTCCTTGGACGGAGCTGGGAGCAGCAGCTTCTGTGCTCCAGACTGGGCAGATAATAGCCCAATTCTTTGAATTATAAAATCATGTTAATAAATCATATTTAGCCTTCTGATATTATTGCAAAAAATCCTTTATCACTACACAAACCACAACAATAAACACATAGTTAAATAACAGAAACTTATAAAATACGCCCATTTCAAACCCCTGTCGGAGTTCTGTGTGTCTGTGTACCCCGGACTCCCGGGAGAGCTCTCTCTTCAATAAAGCACCTGCATATAACCAAGCTCTGCTGGATTATATGTTTCCTACCCTCTGCTGACACCAGCAGCACTGGTTTTACTGGGATTTTCTACCAGGAACGTCCCAGGGCTGGTTTCACACCTGGCCTTCTGCAGCCCTCTGGTTCCGCGTGTTTGGAACCCGCAGAGCTCAGCAAACCCCACTTGAAATTGTGAATTGTGAATTAAATTGTGACTTTCCAGTGGGAAATGCCTGGGGACGCGGGCTGGTTACGGTAGGGACTTTACTAATGGCTAATTAATTGTGTAAACACATTAACTGTTGATAGGCAGAGAGAGAGAGTGGCTGCCGTGAATAACAATTAAAGGGAAATGATCGGGCACAGCTCTGAGCATCCCCAAATCGAGAAAAACTGATTTAATCTCTGCTGAGAGGCACCTGGGCACAGCCTGCCCCAAAAAACTGCTGGGGACACTTCTGTGCCGCCAAATTAACAATTCCCAGTTGGCTTTTGTCCTGGTTTTCTCTTTTTTTTTTCTCTAATCCTTGTTTTAAAACGAAAGCAAAACCCCGGCCACAATCAGTTATCTTGCCACAGGAAGATGCTCGGTGATTATCACACATCCCTCGTGTTTATTCCGTTTCTTTAGCTCAATAAACAACGCAGAGGCAGCTTGTAGAAGATGAATCCTCCCCGCGTTATCTTGTAATCTGAATTTCCTCTGGAAGAAAGAGCGCAGGGATTCTTGTGTTTGCATTTTGAATTGTAATATCAAACAATTGGCTTCTATGGGGTTTTTTTTTGGAGGAGTTTCTAGTAAGACAGAGATGGGATTTTTGAGGTTTTCGGATGATGTGGTTTATTTTTTTTATTTTTTGTATAGGTGGGAAGGGTGAGTTTGGTTTATATTGTTATTGTTATTATATTGTTGAGAAGGTTATTAGATTTTTAGTTATAAGATTTTTTAAGGAGTTATTGATTACTAAAATATTGCTAATAAGCATATTTATGTTTTTGATTTAGTTTTTTTAAACTAAGCTTTTTAAATTATTAATTTTTAACTAAGCTATTTTAATTAATTAGCTTCATTATTAAAATGAAGCTTTCTTAATTAATTATGTTATGCTATATAAATTTATAGCATTGTATATTAAATTTTACACTTTTTTGTTTAGTTTAACGTGTTTTTGTTTTAAATGATAAATTCACGTTTTTGTTCACAGTGCTTAAGTTTGGAAGCTTTTTTTAAGGTTTCAAATTCAAACTGGTGTTTAATTGGAAGCTTTGGCTCACAGGGTTAAAGCTCTGAGGGTTCCTTGTATTTCAGATTCTACCAGGCATCCCCACACACCAGATCTGCACCTTTCCAGGTGTCCTGGGAACCTTCTCTTCTCCAGGCAAGCATTCCCAAACAAAGCAGAGGTAGGACAGAAACGGAGCCAGCTCCTCAGGACTCAGCACTTATTAATTAAAATATGAAGTAAATAATTGCTGCACCGTGAAGGTTTGGATGAAAATAATCATGTAAAGGAGAATAAACGAATTGAGACAAAACGACATCAAAGATTTGCCTCCTATGGAGGGGCTCAGTGTTTGTTTGGTGAGCCCTGGCAGAGGGGATGTTTAATATCTGAGCAACTGCTTGACTCTGGGACCAATAAAAAATAAAAACCCTGCGACCAATAAAGAATCTGAGCCTCCGAGTGCCTTAGCACTTCAAAATGTCATTAAAAGTCACTCCAGAAATAAGGACTGAATAAATATTCTGGCTCTCCACGCCAGCTCGCCGTGGGATGTGCATGGAGCTGTGCATTTATAATATCCTACACCTCAAATCAGGGAATTAAGGAATATCCCGAGCTCCTCACGCATCAGAGCTGCCTGGGAGAATCTGAAAAATATAAAAGCTAAAACCTGAGGTGTCACCTATGAAATCCATACCTCCTCCAGGCCATTTCCAAAGGCTATCTTGAAGTTAGCACACAGTAAGTGCAATTATCTCCTCCCCGAGATCATTTAGTGCGAGCACAGATAATTAATTAACCACACTTCACTCCACCAGGGCCACAGAAATTATTCTATTCACTTAGAGCAAGAGTGCTAAGAAAAAATTCCGGAAGGAATTCAGGAATTCAGGAATTCAGGAAGGAATTCAGGAATTCAGGACTTCAGGAATTCAGGAAGGAATTCAGGAATTCAGGAAGGAATTCAGGAAGGAATTCAGGAATTCAGGAATTCAGGAATTCAGGAATTCAGGAAGGAATTCAGGAAGGAAGGAATTCAGGAATTCAGGAAGGAATTCAGGAAGGAATTCAGGAATTCAGGAATTCAGGAAGGAATTCAGGAATTCAGGAATTCAGGAATTCAGGAAGGAAGAAATTCAGGAAGGAAGGAAGGAAAACTGCTGTGGGAATATGAAATTGCATTAAGCTGTGATTAAAAATTAATCCAACTTCTAACTGGAAATACTCAGAAATTAATAGTGAAATCCTGACAGGAATACATTAAAAGGTTCCCACTGTCCATTTTTAATGGATTAAATTTCATTATCAGATAAGGCCATAAAACCAACTGCCTTTCAAGAGGGAAATTTCCACCTTCCAGGATTTTTCCCACCTCGTTTATTCCTTCAGCTTTCATGTTGATGGCTTCACCTAGATCTGTACTTACATCAGTCTTTGAAGCTGCATTTCCCCCTGTCCTTTTCCCAATCCTTTCCTTTTTAATGCGAGTTTTGGGTTGTTGCAGTTAGGATCTGTTTATTAAAAAAAACCAACAAACATGAAACATCTTAAATTTAGCCTTGCTTATTGCACCGTGGCTAAAATCACTCTCATGCAGCATTCGGGGTCATGTTGAAGGTTCTTCTGAGCTCTGAGGGAAATTCCTGACCCAAAAACCAGAACACATCTGAGTTTTATTTCTTACATTTGCGCTGTGATCAAATCCAGTGACAAATGAGGAGAGGGCAGATCTGGAGATGAGCAAATGTGGGAGCTCAGAGAGAGCTGGGGCAGAATTTGTCTCCTTTCATATTTCCATTTTTTCTCTTTTGCAATTCCATGGCCCTTCTGCCAAGCCTGGCAGATCCTGATTATTGTCCAGGAGATTTAAACTTTGATTTTCACTCAAATCTACCAAGTTTTGATGTTTCTTTAACCCTCTCCCAAAATCTTGATCTCCCTGCTAATGAAGCCATGACTGACGCTGCCCTTAATTAATTTGCAATCTGCAACAACCCTCAGACTGCAAAAATATCATTCTGTTAGATGGCTTCTCTAATGAACATCTCTAGTTCTGTGTCAGTAAATATCTATTTTCACTGCTGTGCTGAATAATCACTGCTGCCAGCTTGTTTGGAGAGGAATCAAAGTGATGTCCCTCCAAATAACACAAATCATCGGCGCCTCAAACCCACAACGCCTTGAATTTCCACCAACAAGTTGCTCCTTGTGTCTCCTGCAATATTTCCCATCCCATAAATCAAACATTAGCACAACACCAAGTTGTGGCAGCCCCAGCAACTCCTTAGGATGAAACAAAAAGCAATTTTTTTTTTTTTTTTTTT
>VXAX01002331.1:6620-17772 GCA_013399835.1 Leptocoma aspasia | reverse complement strand
TTTTTTTTTTTTTTTGCAGAAGCTTGGGAGTGTGAGACAAATCTCGCGGCTGAGATGGTTCAAAGGAGGCTGAGGAAAACAAGCACTGAGGTGGGAGCAAATTCTAAATGCTGGAGTGCTTTAATATTAATAATTCTCTGTTTTAAGGAGCTGTCCGACCATGTGTAGACACAAAAAAAAAAGGATTTTTTTGTCATTATTTCTGGATCCTGCAAATAGTTTGGATACTCTGTGGTCACCTGATTTTTATCAAGGAACAGTTGGTACCCTAAGCAGTGCTTATCTTAAAAGATGCAGTGCATGATGCCATCCTTTATTACTCAGTGCTAACAACAGGAATCCTCAATTCCTTTTATTGGAAAGGAATACAGTGTGGCTGTAAATGTTTCCAAGCAAAATGATGTTTATCCTCATTTTTTACTGCCGCCACAAACCCTGCGTGCAGAACCCGTAACAGAACTCTGAGAATCAAGTGAAAACTTGATTTCTGTGGCCCAACACTTCGGGTTTTGGCTCATCTAGCTGAGCCCTGGTGCCCTTTTGCTGGAGTTTGCTCTGGAATGTTCCATCAGTCAGTGCTCATCGCTCCAGCACAGCCACATTTCCATTCCCTTCCTCCCATTAACGTGGCTCCAATCTTTATTTTTTTTTTCCCAAAGCTACGTTATTTTGAAACATTTGAGTTCATTCTCATCCACGTCTCTAATGTCTCTACTTGCTGTATTTGATTTCCTAATTTCATTTGGGTGAAAGTCACCGATTTTTCCTTTTTTTTTTTTTTTTTCTGTGTCATTAGTGAAGATGAGAAATAATTGATCTCTCTGGGGCAATATATTACAGTAGTTGTGTCAGTGATATTATAGAAGTGATTTTTTTTCTCCTTTTTGGGGTCCAGGGAAGGTAAAACTCTCAGAACAAAGTCCCTGGAGATTAATTTGTAATTTGTGGGCTGCAGAATGAGGATTTGAGTCACAGCTGACCACACGTCTTTGGAATTAGAGAATCATTAAGGCTGGAAAAGACTTTCAAGATCATTAAATCCAACCTTTGTATTTGCAGCTAACAAGGTGAATTCTGGCTAAAATGTCCAAGGTGGTAGAGATCCATTAAAAAAAATCCATTTTTTGCCGTTGTTAGGTGTAATTACATTCCTTCTTTACCGTGTGTAATTGTCTCTTGGGTACATATTTTTATTAGCAATCAGAGAAACACCAATAGCAGCCTAAAATATGAAATATTTCATATAAAATATTAAAACCTCATAGCCTTAGTGGAAAAAAACTTAAACATATCTTGATATAGCACAGAACTTTGGGATTGCAACGATAAATGCCAATTTTTGTTCTAGAACTCCGTGTTTGGCATAGAAAGGATAAAAAAGGGGAAAAGTGCTGCAAGAGAAATCTGAATTTTGCTTAGAAAGGATTAAAAAACCAGGAAAAAGGGTGCCTGTACTGGAGATTCAGAGTGTACATGCAATGCATTTGAGGAGTTGCTGAATCCAGACTTAAACTTTTAATTTATTCCATGTTATCTTTTAAAACTCATGAATAGCAAAGATATTTCTCTCTAGTTTACTACAGAGCAGGCACTCGAGGTCATGAATCTCCTCTGCTTTAGTTATAAGGTACAGGAATTCTTGATCATAACCTTCAAATCTGATTTTTTTTTTTCACTTTCTCCTTCTGTCTTTCCTTTTTTCCTCCCCAACAGAATTGCTGTTTTCTCAGTATTCTCTCATCCTCAAATGTCACTGTAAATCAGCCCTGCAGCTCTCTCCATTCCTCTTTCCTCTGGCTCCTTCCACAGTGCACTCATTAAATAATTAAATATAACAATAACAATAAATTAGCTCCACTCCTCTGTTTCAATCCCAAACATTTCTTTGGGTCAGGTTTTGCCAGCAAAAACCCTGGAGCCTTTTTTGTCCTACTCTCCAGAATTTCACTGCTGGCTCCCCTCTCCCATCTCCTTTTCCACCACTCCATCCCTGCTCCAGTCTCTCCCCACTTTGTGAATTGTGAATATTTTTCACAATATTCACCCCTGAGTATCTCAGTGTGCCATCTACACGAAAAATCCTCTTAAAATTCAGATATTCCAGCTTCAAATTGCTCTGCTCTTGAAAAATCTTCTGGTGACATCAAGGAAAAAATATTTGTGCAGGCTGGAATATGGGAAAAGTTTCTCTGTTGTTAGTTGTTGTTGTAAGTTCTGAGTAACTCTGATTAAATTTTAAGAACGATAAATTAGATCAGCTCAAGGATTTTTTTGTTATTTCAACAAAGCCAAAACCTGCAGAAGTGACAGCAACCCAGGCTAACAAATAAAAACAATGGCTTTAATTAGAATAATTCATTAGAAGCAGAAATCCAATGTGCATTTTGTATGAAGACAGGAACAAAGTCTAAAGCGCCGCTGTTTGCGTTCCGAGATAAATGCACAAAACCCAAGCAATGTATAAAATTTAAATCACAACATTCTCACAGAGCTCCAGAAACACGAGTTCCTGCAGGGCTCTGTGTGTGTTCCTCATCACATCTCCCACTTTGAGGCAGGTGTTTGTTGGGCTGGTTTTGATGCTGAAGTTCGGGCTGCAGCTCTGGAAGCACCACCCCGAGTCTCCCTGTGGCTCCAGCACCACTGAGCATTGCCTGAGAAAAATCTGCATTTCCACTTCTTTTACCAGGCTTTTTTTAAAATTTATTTTTGGCTTCTGGGTTGAAAACTATCGTCGTGGTCCATACATAGAAGAAAGGACTCTTGACAATAAATTCAGAAGGCTAATATGATTTATTAAAATGACTCTATAATTCTAATATTTTTCTATATCTGCTCAGCAGAGAGCATTCTCCATGCTCCTGCTGCTGCTTTGTCCAGAGAATGTGTGTGAATAGTTTACAATATCAGAAAGATAAAGTAATTTCAGCTCCTTGTCTTCATAGGTAGGAGGAGGCCGACTAATTCTATGTCCTTGAAGAACAGACACAGATATTTTGTTTACAGAAAGCTTATACAGAGTAAAAGACAGCACAAGTATGTTTTCCTATGGGAAAATGATCAGAGGGCTTACACACAGAGAAACTTTTAATATGTTCATAGCAACAGAAAATCTCCCCCTAAACTCTCAGCCTCCCCAATTCTTTCCTTGTCTTTCACATCTGGGCCCATCCATTCTTTCCCAAAAGATTTAATTTAAGAAGATTTCCCAGCAGCATTTGGCAGGGACAGGAGAGGCAGCCTGAGGGGACAGCCCAAGGCTGTGTCCTGTCCATCCTCCCTCTGTTCTCATCCCATCACAAGTTTCGAGTCCCAGGGATAAATCTGCTCCATCACACCCATGGGAATCTCTCCTGGTTTTCTCACAAGGTGTTTCCTCGTGAGGGTTGGAGACATCTGTGGCTCTTCCTCACCTGGTCCTGGGCACTGCCAAGGTGAGTTTCACCAGTTAATGGCCAGAAGATGGGCACTGGCTTTTGGGCTTCCCCATGAGGGGATGGAGCAAGTCCAGGGAAGGGAATAGAGAATTCCTGAGGGAGCTGGAAAGGGGCTCAGCCTGGAGAAAAGGGGGATCGGGGGGACCTTGTGGCTCTGCACAACTCCCTGCCAGGAGGGGACAGCCAGGGGGGGTTTGGGATGTTATCCCAGGGAACAGGGACAGGAGGAGAGAGAACGGCCTCAGGCTGGGCCAGGGCAGGCTCAGGGCGGATTTTAGGGAAAATTTCTTCCCTTAAAACGAGGATCAGGCACCGGCACAGCTGCCAGGGCAGGGCTGGAGTGGCCATCCCTGGCTGTGGCACTTGGGGCCGTGGTGCTGTGGCAGTGCTGGGCTAATGCTTGGACTTGATGACCTTGGAGAGGTTTTCCAACCTTAACAATTCCAGCATGGGGGCAGCTGGGTGGCTGGGCTGGCCATGGGACCCCGAGCCAGTAACCAGGGCTGTACATTCCCTTTAGGGTTCCCTGTTTCAGGCAGGGCAGATTCACCCATCACACCTCTCATTAATGCACCCTGGGGGGTTTTTGGTGGTCCCCACAGGGCTGGGACCCTGCCCCCTGGGCCCTTTGGAGGCAGTTCCCCCGTGAGTTCTTGGCCAGGATGAAGAACGAGCAGGACTCTCTGTTTCTGGGTCTCCAGGCTGTTTATTTTTCTCTTATATTAAGTTCAGCACAGTGTCTGCACACCAGACTGAGCGTGCGAGAAACAAGGCATAAAATGGAGCCCAGATACCCAAAACCAAGGTGTTTTAAAGTTAATCAGTCCAATTACCTTCTAACACACACTTTGTTTCTACTTCTCTACCAATAACTTCTATTAATCTATTCACATAACACCCGTGCCACTGCTTTCTCTAACCAATGACCCTGTGCCACCAGCACTACAGAAAAAGGAGTGGAAGAAGAACAAGAAGGAGATGAGACAACGCCCAAAATCTTCCATCTTGTCCCCTATTCACTCTCATATTAAAATCCTAAAACTCTAGATTCTTCACCCTGTGATAAACTATTACTACATAACTACTGCCTAGCTCACACCTGTGTGCTCCAACTCATCCCACAGCCTTGGTAATTTTTTCCAGGGACAGAGGTTAAAAGCAGCGTTCTGCTGAGGATCAGGGCTTCCCAAAACAGGCAGAGAAACATTCCCTGTCCCTGGACTCCAACACACCCTTGCCTCTGCTTTACTGAGGTGCATCAGGTGGTGAACAGGCCGAGGCACTGCTGGGTTATCAGGGAAGATGAAGCACTCCACAGAGCAGGCACGGAGCTTTTCCAGCCTGGACTGCAAGGTGAAAACTCCCTCAGAAAATCCCGCGCTCTCCTGAGCGATCCCAGCAGTGAATACAGCCCAGACACGCTATTAGCTATTTACTTTACATGTTTTACCAGGTTTTAAAGCCAAAAGCAGTGGAATTAAGAAGAAAATGGCCTTTAGAAGTGCTAGGAATTAAGCATTTCTATTGAATTTGTTAAAAGCAAAGGATTTTCCCCATTGCTTTGCATTTTTGTGGCTTTTTAGACCAAGAGCATCTCAAAGCAAGCTGTGTATAAACTGCTCCAGAATGAAGGTACTGATGTTTAATTCCTCCTTGTGCTGATGTGAATTATCCTTCAGAGCTAAAGGTGATGAAGTAGCCACCTGTGAATTATAAACAGAGGAGAGTGCAAAGCTGTTTTCAGCGTGTGTATTTCTCCAGGCCAGATTGCTGTTGTGTCTGACACTCTCCTCAGGTTTTTTTTTGTGTCTCTCCCACAACACAGATGGGACCTGAGGTACCGTGAGGTTAAATGACTTCCCTGATGTGACACGAGCAGTCTGGAGCAAAACCAAGAGCTGAACTGGACTAATTTTCCCCTCAGTTTAGTGCCTCAATCCCAAAATCATCCTGTAAAATACGAGCCAGGAAAATTGGAGGAAGTATTAAATGCTTTTTGTTGTTGTTGTTGTTGTAAGGATTTGATTTTTGGGAATCAGGAGGAGAAATTGGCCAGAGCAGTGTGTGAATGTGTGTTTGCATCCTTCCCAGGGCTCCCTGAGGTCCTGGGTGCATAAAACCCCACGCTCAGATGCTCAGTCAGATAATTGAAAGTACAAGCAGGTAATTAAGTTCCAACTTATCCCATTAGTAAGTGCATATCCAGGATCAGATCTATATTCCTGCCTGCCCACGGCTCAAAGGTTGCCCTGTAGGAACATCTGACTGCATCACACACTAAATAAAGCTGCTGCCACAGCTTTTGCCAACATTTAACTTCCCACTCTCTGTTTGAACCACACCTCCATAGGGCAGCAAAAATATTGTACATTAATGCCATGGAAATCCATGCCAAAATATTATCTCTATTATATATGTAAATACATGCATTTAAGTGACCCTTTAGAGCAACAGCACTTAAAAGAAATCATGTTTAAAATGCTCCCAAATGGAGACATTAATATTTCTATCCTCCTTGTGCTGCTGATTTCCCCTTCAGCCCTGATGCTAATGAAGAATTAACCCATGAAGAGTGAGTAGGATGGAAGCAGAAAACCTCTTTTCACTGCCTGTATTTTTGCTATTTTACAGGCAAAATTCTGGCTTAAAATAGAAATCACAGCTCTGTCATTTTTTATGCTGAAGGAAGGAGCTGTAGCCAGAAGTAAAAATGCTTGAAGTTCATAGTTCATTGGAACAGGCTCAATCAATTATGTTATTTTAATGGACGAGCCACCAGGATATTTAAAGTGTCCTAAAGTCATTTTAAGAACTTCTATTGTATATTTCACAGCAGCTACTTATTTCCAAGCCATCCTTTCCCCTTGCTCCACCTTCCCTTGAACCCAGCCCAGCTGCTGCCTCCACTCAGGCAGCCTTTCCTCCCAGGGCTGAATTCACATCCCCATTCCCACAGCAGGATCCTTCCCCGTTCTGCCAGCGTGGTTCCATGGGACGATCCATGGCTGGTGATCCTTCCAGACTCTCGNCTTATTTTAATTTCCCTGCTAAAGAACTGTTATTCCTACTCCCATATCTTTGCCTGGGAGCCCCTTAATCTCAAAATTACAATAATTCAGAGGGAGGGGGTTTGCATTTTCCATTTCAAGGGAGGCTCCTGCCTTCCTTAGCAGACACCTGGCTGGTCAAACCCAGACACAGGCTCAGGGAGTTGGGGATGTTCAGCCTGGAGGAAATTATGTGGAAACCTCAGGGCAGCATTGGAAAGGGCCTCCAGCGGAGCTGAAGAGGGACTGTGGTGATAAAACGAGGGATGGCTTCAAAATGAGAGAAAATGGGTTTAGATGGGATTTTGGGCAGGAATTGTTCCCTGTGAGGGAGGACAGGCCCTGGCACAGATTCCCAGAGCAGCTGTGGCTGCCCCTGGATCCCTGGCAGTGCCCAAGGCCAGGCTGGACAGGGATTGGAGCACCCTGGGATGGTGGAAGGTGTCCCCTCTGCTATTTATCTGCTCTCATTTCATTAATTTTTATTAAAACAAGGATTTTTTTCTTTGTTTTTTTAGAAGGAAGGCTTGGCATAACGGCAAGAAAACATTCTGTTCTCTTGGGGTTTATGGAACTATTGTAAAGCGACATTAAGTTTAAAAATGCTGCTCTAATAGATCACGCAGTTCAAATTTGAAAACTCGGCTTTAATTGTACAAGTGAAATGAGGACCAGGCAGAGAAGAAAAGCTCATTCCTGAGACACTGAAAAAGGGATTTGATCTTTCCGTGATCTCCTCTGACCTGGGCCAAGCTAAGATGATTTAGAGCCCAAATTTTCACCTCTTTTCTGAAAAGCTCAGACTTTGGCTTGGCAAAGTTGTCCCATGGTGCTTTCAAAGGCATTAATCACTTCTTTCAATGAGAAAAAAAATACTTGCATTTTGAAAAAATATTTAAATTTATTTATTTATTTATTTATTTGCCATGTAGAAAGTGTCACCTCCCCTCGCTCTAGGCTGGCATTTAAATTTAATTTATTTGTCTCTCTCTGTCTTTGGACTTTGTAAAATGGGATTATTACCCCAGTTAAAGTTTCATTGCTCTAACTGAGCAAGTCGTGCCTGTGTGGAATTAAAGATACTTTTGAATCAGGCAGAATCTGACTTATAATTGAGACTTACTATGGAGCTTCCAATAACATGAAAATTAAGAGTAAAAAATAGCTCTGTGCAGGCTCAAAGTCATTTTTGAATTTAGTTTTTGTCAGGTCACAGCATAAAACATCAGGATGATAATGAGTAATCTTCATTAATAATGCAAATCCGTGTGTGGTTTTCTGGAATGTTATTAATTCCAGGGAGCAGTTGATGCCACTGTGAGCTAACATGTCATGTTTCTTCCTGTGACATTTGGAAAAACCAGGAATTGAATCCCAATAACAGCTGGCTCCTGGAAAACAAACAGCTGCTTGGCATGAATTGAGGCTCCATATCATGGATAATAAATATCCCCATTTGTGCACAACTGGCTGGCTCCTGCAATTAGCACTCAGGTGGATAACTGCATTGTCCTCCTTGGGATTGCAACAGGGCTACCAGATGAAGATCCAGCTGCTTCCAGGCTTGTTTTTTAAGGAGAGAAAGACAAACCTTCAGCCTCACCCCCACTTCTGCACTTGTGGCCAGGTTTCCAGGAGGGGTTGAACATCCAGAGTGGTAAAAACTCTTTATTTACTCATTTAACCCAGGGCACCAAGGGATGCTGAGCACTTCTTCTGACACTGAACCCAAATCCTGGAAATTCCTGGAAAACCCTTTAAAGCTTCCCAAGGTGCTGCCTGAGGATTTGGCTTTTCTCACTGAGGAGCTGAACCCAGTTCTAGGTTAAGCCTGGGCACTGAAAAGTTGGGAGAAATTAATCATTGTTTGTAGGTTGGATATTTGGGAAAAATTCTTCGCTGGAAGGGGTGTAAAACATTGGAAGTGGCTTCCAGAGCAGGGGTGGAATCTCCATCCCTGGAAGTGTTCAAAAAACCTGTGGATGTGGTGCTTGGGGCCATGGTTTGGTGGTGGATTCGGTGATCTTGGAAGGCTTTCCCACCTTTAATGATTCCATGATTCTATGGGACAGGGCTGCTTTAGGTGTGGATGCTGATCCTTTTTCCATCTTATTCTGGATCTAACAAGAAGCAGAAATCATTTGATCACAATATTGCATTGAGCTCGCAGGAAAAAAGAGAAATATTCTGTATTTCCTTCCATCTGTCCAGCCCTTCTTTTTACAGAATATTCCTGAAGTGTTCCCCAAGCAAAATTCGGTTGCACTGTATTTGAAGCTGGAAGGGAATGAGACAGAGGAAGGTGTCTTGGCCAGCCTAGAGGTAAAACAATTTAGGATTTGGGCACCATGGTGTGAAGGGCTCTTCTCTGGGAGCTCCCCATCCCGACCTGGGCACTGGAAGGAAGATCCCAGGGTGAGTGGTGAGGTCTGCAGCTGGCACAGCTGGAGCTGGGAAAGGCCCTTGAACCTTGAACCTTGAGCAACTGGAAAAAATGTCAGGAGAAAACTCCCAGGGAAGAATTCCTTCCCAATATCCCACCTAACCCTGGCCTCTGGCAGTGGGAAGCCATCTCCTGTGTCCTGTCACTCCATCCCTTTCCCAAAGTCCCTCTCCAGCTCTCCTGGAGCCCCTTGAGGAACCAGAAAGGGCTCTGAGGTCTCCCTGGAGCCTTCTCCTCTTCAGGATGAATAACCCAAATATTCTCAGCCTATTTTCAGCCCCCTGATCATCTTCCCAGCCTCTTCTGGCCTCGGACCAGCAGCTCCTTGTCCTTCTGATCTTTGGGGTTCCAGAGCTGAGCACAGCTGGCCTCTCTCTCCTTGGGCAGAGTCCATGATGCCACTGATGGCTGTGTGAAGGTGACATGAGCTGAATTAGCAGGAAAGGTTTCAAACCCTTGGCTAGCCCAGCTAGGGTGGGCTAAAAGATCTCGGAGAGCCCTGGAACCATCAGGAGATGCTGGGCTGTGCAGCTGGGGAGGGAGGTGGTGACAGCAGCCCAGCACTGCTGGGCACAGAGTTTGGAGAAGAAGCAAAAGCAAGCACAAAAGGTCACACGGATCATTCCTCCTTCCCTTTAAAACACATCCCAGGCTGAGTCTAATGCCTGTGATGTTCAGGCAGGGCTTGGTGTCACTTCACCTGTCCACGAGATGTCATTAACTGCTGCTCACAGGGATTAAAAACCCCTTCCAGAGCCACAGCAGGAGTCAGAAAAGACAGAAACACCACATCAAAACTGCTCCTGGAACAGGCGAGATGAAAATCTGAGCAGCAGTCATTTAAATAATGACCAAGGTCATTATGTTTGGAAAAAGTCACAGAGATAATGCAAAGTGCTCCGGGCAGATTGCACATCCCCAGGGTCTGGCTTTATGGAATCTCTCAGTGCAACAATTGTTTGTGCCCACGGGATCTCTTCTGCTGGCACATTTTATGGATGGTGGTATAAAATGGGCCCGTGACATTATTTACACAGGCTGGAGCCCCTAGCAAACTACAAATGGGAAAAACATCATGGATGGATTTGCTAATTTTTCGCTAGGAAGAAAATCGGGGGAAAATTGGAATTTCTATGGAAATGCATGATATTTTAGCTAGAGGAGCTGTGATGTAAAATAGATCTTGAAGAGATTTGGGGGAATATTAAACTTTTGGTTGCTCCAAGCCCTGTCCAACCTGGCCTTGGACACTTTCCAGGGATGGGGCAGCTTCTCTGGGCTTCTCTCCCCACCCTCACAGGGAACAATTCCTTGCCAATATCCCACATAAACCCAATCTCTGTCACTGTGGGGCCATTCCCCCTTGTCCTGGAACTGCATTCCCTTGGTGAAGATCCCTCTCCATCTCTCTGGAGAAAAAGGGGACAATAGGAAAGGCCTCCTTAACCTTGGCTCCTGATGGATTTAAAATGAAACATTGTCAGGAGAAAAGGCTGGCAAAGAGCAGGGCGGGCTGGGGGAGGAAGGACGAAGGGAAGGGGCTGGTCCAGAGCCCAGAGGGGGTTGAGTGAGGGGTGGGAGCCCCTGATGAGCTCCATAAGGGCAATTCCCTCGTCAGGTGCTCCAGGAGGGAGCTGTGAAGTGCTGCTCCTGAAGGACAGAAGGACAAAATGGACATTCCAAGGGCAGCCACAGTGGGAGCTGTGCCCAGGAATCCAGGTAGGCTGAGCTGGGGGTCAGCCCCCTCCTCTTTTGAGGTTCCTGAGCAATCTGATGGTTGAGCACTGAGCCCCAGCAGGTTTACTACAACAGAATGATGAATAAATTAAGGTGGGAGAAGTGGAAGCACCGGGGAGGTTCAGCCCCCTCCTGTTCTGGGGTTGCTGAGGAACCTGGTGGTGCTCAGCGCTGAGCCCCCAAGGATTAAAACAACAGAACGTTAAATAAATGCTGCAGGTGGGAGAAGCGCGACCAGCCGTGAGGGTCAGCCCTGGTTTGGGGATTGCTGCGGAATCTGATGACGTTCAGCGCTGGATGAGTCCCAGAAAATGATAAATGCTGAGGCTGGGAGCAGCCACGTTCCCATTGCAGCCCTGGCTCTGCAGGGGAGGCCGGAGTAAAAAGAACATTTCTCATGTGAGAAGGACAAACGAGGGGAAAGCGGCTCCGAGTAGGAAAATGTTCCAGGCATTCCCTGCCTGCCTCGGCTCCCTCACAAAAAAAAA
>VXAX01002330.1:46250-100178 GCA_013399835.1 Leptocoma aspasia | reverse complement strand
TTTAACCTCGGGTGTTCTGGACTAATTTCCCTTCTCCTAATAATATTTTCCCCCCCTGCTTACACTGCTTGTAAAATATATGTTAGAGTATTGTAGGGAGGATGTGTCTTTTGGCTTATGCAAGCAATGTAGTTGTACTAATCTGCCCCAAATTAAAGGGGAGCACCAGATATACCATAGAATAATAGCATTTCGGGGTTAGAAGGGACTTTAAAGGTCACCTAGTGCCAACCCCCCTGCTATGGGCAGGGGCACCTTTCACTAGAGCATGTAAAGTGCAGTGCTGGACAAAAAGAGAAAAATAAATTCTTAATTTAAGGCCTACAGTGTGACAGAGAAGTCTGACATGACTACTACTGTAATTTCTGCCCATGCAACTGAGGTATAGAATTTTACAAGTTTACAGAGTTAAGTGTTGGACAGTACTGGAAGAAACATTTCTTTTACATATACAGGTTCTTATAGATACCAGCTGCTGCAATAAGTAGTAGAAAGCAAGAAAATTTCGGAGTTTTGTGGTAAATATTATCTGTGCAATACAGTACCAAAGCCTGTTCAAAATGTGAGTAATTCAATTTAGTTTGATTATTACCTTTCTCAGAAACCACTGCTCTATACTGAAATTATTTTCTTTTATGACTGGAACACAGTCTCTGTGATCCTGTTTATACCTTGTCGAAATTATAAGGAGCAGCTGCAGTTAGATAGGCTGTATATGTCTACATTTTAAAATCTGGGATGATTTTCTTTTTCCCAAAGGCAAAAATTCCACTTTCATTTCTATCTAGCACCAGGACCTGGAGTTCCTGTCAATTTTTTTGGAATAACCACATAACTGTTATCTCCTCTCTGTTTCCTTCTGCTTAAAAAGGGCTCAGCTAAAGGTACAGAACACTCTCTGCCAATTTTTTGTGCTCTGCAGCTTTTATTCTCCCACAGCTTGACATCTTACCAGCAAAACAATACAATAATTAGTGATCAGATCAACATGAATCCTAATGTCATATGTATGAAGATGTGGAATTTACAACATATCTGAGCTGCCCATTCTCGAGGAGTGGTGTAAGTGAAGGCAGAGGGGCCTTGAGAAGGTGGAGGGTCTGCAGGGGAAGCAAAGAGGAGTGCCTGAGGTCACCTGGTCTGTTCAGCCTGGAAAAGGGGAAACTCAGGGGAGACCTCAACTCAGTCCACAACTTCCTCATGAGAGGAAGAGGAGGGGCAGGCACTCATCTTTTCTCTGTGGAGACAGTGACAGAGCCTGGAAGGAATGGCCTGAAGCTGTGTCAGGGAAGTTTTAGACTGGATATCAGGAAAAGGTTCTGTCCCCAGAGGGAGGTTGGGCACTGGAACAGGCTACCCAGGGAAGTGGCCACAGCACCAAGCCTGACAGAGCTCAGGAAGTGTTTGGACAGTGCTGTCAGGGACAAGGTGTGACTCCTGGGGATGTCCTGTGCAGGGCCAGGAGCTGGACTCAATGATCTTTGTGGGTGCCTTCCAGTTTGGGGTGATCTATGTTTCTAAATCTCTTACAGAAATAAGGTCTTGTAAGTTGTTTTTTATGACCTACACAAACTGGGGCAAACACTGCAGGAGCAGCAAGATGAACAATAACAACACAAGAAAGAGCTTCAAAGTTGTCTTCTATGCATTTACTATGCATAACTCTGCAGATAAAGAAGGAGATGAGCTAGCATTGCTGCACATGGCCAGGGAAAAGCTGGCCTGCCAGGAAGGGATTGCTGCAATCTATGGACTCTTACAAAGGGGCTACCATCCTGTTTAGTCATGCACTTGAAATTGGTCACCATAAAAATGACTAAGAACTACTCATGATAGCAGCACTAATGGGACAGTGAAGATGACTTGCAGTTATGCAGACAGAATACAAATTTCAGGACAAGGATTATGGGAACTGTAAGTAAGAACACCTTTATTTAGAAAAACAGTGCTTCTACCGCTTGAGTGAGGCAAGAAAGGCTTGATAGCATCAGTGAGTACATTCTAGAGCAGTAATGATTCCCAAATAGAAAAGGGCACTGGGATGGAAGGGATTTGGTCCCTGTCTCACATATCCTGTGACCACATAAGCAGCTGAGACTGTGTTGGTGTCCTGATAAGCATCACTTTGGACTGAATTACTTCCTGGTGAAGGTAGGTGCTAATTAAAGTATGGAAGCACCATTTTTTTCAGGTTAAGCCATTAAATATTAGATATAATGTTTGACAAGTTCATAGCTATAACATGGAGAAAGACTGAATAGTCTCTTGAAGAAATGAATAGTTGTATACTTGTTTGTGGCAAAGAGGAGTGAGCCGTGCTAGACAGAGCAAATGAACAGCAAGTATTTAATATACAAGGATGGCATTCATGTGGTTGACTTGGGTAATAATAAAAGTACAAAGAAAGGTCTCCTTAAAAATAACCAAGTCAGTTGCACAATCAGTTCAGCAGACTACTGAACAGTGGGGATTGCATCTTTCCCTCTGGTTTTAGGAGAACTTCTTCATGAAGTGCAGTTTGAGGTAGGCGATGGTGAGGAAGATGAGTGCCATGCAGGCCAGAGCCACGTGGTTCTGCCACAGGCCCCAGGGGCTCACATCGATGCCTTGGCTCTCCAGATACTGCTCTCCAGTACATACCCTACAGATAGATACACACACATTGATCAGCTTAGTCACTTTGTAAACCAGTCAGCAGGGTCTAGGAAAATCTCCAGAAGTTGTGATGTGGTCGTGCGTGTGTAGTAGGCTGGGCAAACACCAGCTGTATGGTTGATTTTCCATTTGTAAATTTGCTTTTCTTGTAGCTCCAGTTTCATTTAGGAAGCTGAAATGGATTTTGTGAGGCTGTGCAATTGTGTGTGTGTTCATAGCTCTCACTAAATACAGTTTGAAGAAAAGTAAGAAGCATAATGCCAGATATTTCCAGAGTTATAAATACTAAACATGACAACGAGCAGAATGTTCCATGCAGTCAGAATGCAAAAATTCAGCCAAAGGTTCCTTTTCCATCCATGTAAAAACTCATAGGTTCTCTGGTCATCACTGAGTATCTCTGATACTCAGACTGATGTTCTAGGACTTCTAAAGTTACTGATGGTGGGATTCATTTCAATGTACCAAAATACTTACATCTGGCCTGTCTGTCGATAGCTTCTGTCACTGCTTAAAACTGTGTTGCTATTGTTGCCACAGAAGTTCAGACCAGTCAGCTCATTGATCTGCAAAGCCTTTTAAAATAAAAGAAACAATGACAACAGAAATTAGTATGTTAAGGAATGATACATTAACAAGATGAGATATAATGCAATTAGAATTAATTCTAAAAGTGTGCTGGTATCACTATTATATTTTCCAAATCCCCATTTTTTGGCAGAGTAGCAGAGTTCTTTTTTTCTTTTAAGAGAGAAATGTATACAGCCTGTACACACCTGGTAAAGCATGCACCACAACAGGCTTTACCACCTCCCCCAGGCCAGACTATTTCTGCACAGGCATAATAAAGCCCAAATTTCTCTGCAAAACATCAGTCTGACTTAAATTTTCACAAATTAGGAGAAAAGCTTCAGCCTGACAAGTTTTTTGTTTGATTGATGGAAAAGACAAATAGAAGATTTTTACTTTTTTGGGTGGGGATAACATTGTTCTTTACTTTGAAGCATTTCTGTCCATCTGAAGTCCAGTGCATGTAGTAGTTGTGTCTCTCACGTGAGGTATTTCCAAATTACAGAAATGAGCTCTTCTAAACAGCAGTGGGTGCTGTTTGATGAGAAGCCCTTTTTGTTTCAAGATACTGCACAACACTCCGAGGTTGTTGTACTTAATTAGCTTTCCTTATGCTCATTAGGCCATCAAGTTTGAAGATTTATTTATCGTGATTTAAGACATTCCTTTCTAGAAAACCATTTCCAGGTTTGTACACAGGAAATCAGAGCACTTACTGTCATTCCATATCGAGGGATGCTAAAGTATTTGAGCCAGGAGAGCCAGGGCAGGACACTTGTGAGATTGACCAGCAACCCAGAGAAAATCTAGAGGTAATAATTACAGAAAAAAAGCCACAAAAAACAAAAACAGATTAAGAATTTCTTTTATCATTTGTTCTTCTCTAGCTCTTGACTTCGCTTCTTCAGATAAAAAGGAATGGGAAAGCATTCCTAGAGGAAGAAACTCTTCTAGTAGAAGAGCAAAAGGGAAGGATTTACATGTTACCAAGATTTGGGCCATAACCTCAGGTCCTTCCCCCAAAGCAAGTAACCAGGAATGCTTTCCCCTGTGCAGTAAACCCACATGCCTCCTGTCTAGGGGTCCTACATGGGTGCACATGAACTCTCTGCTGCTCCTCAGTGTGGGACTGCTCTGGGCTTTGCCTGTGTGCCTTGAGTTTGAGGCAAAGTAGATTTTGGCTGTGGGTTCAGCTCTGCGTCATCTAAGGTGCCTGTCTCCTGACTGTGGCTTTGTGTTGTGCCCAAGGTGGGCTCTGCAGCTGAGGAGGACAGCTGGGCTAGTGGTCTCAGAAAGCAGGGGGCTACAGGTCATGTTCTCAGCCAGACACATTTTTCTTTCACAAAGTTAAGGGAGAGAGAATGAAATGTAGCCCTAAGTGTCTTTCCTACTTTCCAGGCAGTTTTGTGTCTGCCAGAGCCACAGAGAAGAAGTCAGAGGAGCCACTCTCCTCCTCACACCCAACCCTCCAGCCCCCCACTTTTTGTTCATTCAAAGAACGAATCAGAACATTCCACCCCACAGCATCATGATACTCAAACCAGACAAATCAGGATATGCTGACCCCAACAGACTTTTTGCAGAATTCAGCTGAACTCCGTGCTAGTAGGATTTCTGGATTTCAGCATTTCTGGGATTTCATGATCCAGACTAGAGAACTGAACAGTGCTACTCACAATCATAAAAACAAATGCAACAGTGCTGAGTAGGTTTGCTATAGCGACCGTGCTCTGTCCTGCTGCAATGGCAAGTGCCATGGAAGTGGCTGTGTAGGACACCATCATAAGGGTGAACATCATTATAAAGAAGGCTTCTGCTGTTGGTTTCAAACCTTAAAAGATCAGAAGAAGAAGGGTTTCAGAATGATCCTGCTGAAAGCTCTGCCATAACCTGAACACTGTCCTGACTTTCCTAGAGTGTCCTGCTGACAAATTACACCTTGTCTGCCAGCACAGGCTGTGCCACTGAGACCCAAGACTGCTGTGGTGCTTGTGACAGCCCTTATGTGTCTGTCCTGACAGTGGAAGACAGGACAAATAAGTAGTATGCCCAAAACTGCAGTAAGACTGAAGATAGTAGAATGTGTAGAAATACTGTACTTCACACATCCAAAGTGGCTGCAAGTTGTCCATCAAAGGAGAAACTTCTAGTGCACTTCCATGAGCAGCAGCTGTGTAGCATTTCACTAGTTTCCAGCAGAGAGATGTCCTAAAGAACCTAGCAGCCTTGAGGTGGCTGTGGATTCAGTAGCAAGGTCTGTTTCACTCCAGTTTCACAGTTTGAGAACCTCTTGCTGATGTGACCTTGTTTCCTATTCCTTAGGGAAAAAACTCAGACCAAAGCCAACAAGCTGGTATTAATTCACACAGTATTAAGATCTTAAAACAAAACCTTTTCTTTTAGGTGTTCTTGCAAGGATCAGAAAAGTGTCTTATAAAAGTCATCAGAAGCCAAGAAGGCCATAGACCAAGAGGAATAAATCAAAACTGTGTAGTAAAGGTTATGGCTTCCTTCTAGGGACAGTGGAGAGGAGACATGTCACAGATTCTCTGATGAATGCTTAAATCTTTGTGTCTTTTCTGTAGAAGACAATGTGGTGTGCCAAAAGCAAGCTCAGTAGCCAGTGCCACACCAGTGTAGGGCTTTAGCTTATATAAATATCCATGTATGCATACACATCTGTAAGATGCAGATGCCATGATTTGTTGGGGGGTTTGGAATGAGACTGTAGGAGACCATACTTGCCTAGCATGAAGTAAACTACACAGGTGAAGATGATGCTGGGCATAGTCCTCATGGGTATTAAATCAGCCATTAGCTTTGCTATGAAGTATACAGATGTTCTGTAGTACCCACTGATATATTCATGCCTGGAACACAGAGATAGGTACAGCACGTTGCAAATTTAACCACTAAAAACCAGGTTGATTTTCACCTCTTGACAAATGAATTCTAGCTCAAACTGGAAGAAAATCTTTCATACTTAGGCTATAATGCAACTGTCCAGTGAGCCTACACACTATAGAACTGGTGACATTATCATGTGCAACTGAACGTGGGTATTTGTGCACACAATTTTTAGTAAATTTATGTGTCATGTCATCGAGACAGAGAGGGTAAAGTTTGAATAATTTTCATATTTTATACTGTCACTCTATCGAGCAACACGAAACGCAGAGACAAACGCAGCTACACTCGAGAGAAGGCAAAGAAGAGAGAAACTTTATTTTGGTTTTCTCATTATATAGAGTTCTGGAAACGACCATCGATTGGAAGGTGAAGTTACCACCTCTCCAACCACACTGGTCAATGACAAAGTCCATCAAACCTTTCTCCTCCCAGGAGAAGGAATGAAAAACAAAAAGACAGTTAGAAAAGCATGTGCATGTTTACAAAAAACAGCGTGAGAAACTCCATCACAAGAATGAAAACATCAGAAGGCTGAAAAGTGAGAGTGACATTATACAGCATAATATGCATAGCTTTAAAGAATCCAGTCAGATGATATTTATTGCCCTCACTAGCAAGTCACAAACTTATTAATCAATGCCAAAATTGAGTATTCAAGGTTTTTTTTCTACTGTGTCAATAATCTTAAATTCTGAGCCATTTGTAATCATAGGTACCTTTTGGGGGGTTTGCAGACGACTCACTAGCAGACTAACAGAGTACATTAGCAATGAGCAGTATCAGTGAAATAATTTGAAAATTCTGCACTACCTGTACTTAAATGACATTTACAGCATGTCAGACAAACTCATAGTCTAACAGCAGAGCCTGGTAACCTTTTTGTATGTTTTACTTACATAAATATCTTCTTTTCCATGACAAAGAGTTCAAGAGCTGAGACGCTGCTGAAACACTGGTTGGTGGTCAGAAAGAACATTGCGCCCACTCTGCAAAATAGCAAAACAGTGAGCTGTAGTTTAAAATGGGATGTAAATGTAGTGTTTCCACAACAGAGTACATAAATCCACCTGCAGTGCCTGAAGTTTGGCAGTGTTTGACCTCCCATCCCAAAATCCATGGGAAAAGTCTTGGCTACGAGTCTGAGTCTGTAACAAGCCTGACACAGATGTGGTACAGTCATTATGGTTTTGGCATGCAATGATAGCACATTCTCTGATGCAGTCAACATATAGAAAATCAACTGAGGGTTTTGTTGAGGGGCTGTTGTTTGGTTTTTTCCTTAATGCAATTTCCTGACACGTTAGATTCTCAGATTGTGAGGCATTTATCTGCTGCAAACTGTGAGGAACCAAATAAACAGTGTGAGAAGTAGTTTTCACCTTTTCCACAAAAATTTAAGGCAATTCCTACTCAATTTAAAACTGGGATGTTTTTAAAGAAATGATATGAAGTGTTTCAGGATTAAGAGCCCAGAGGTTTCATACTGGTAAACCCATGTGTCAGGTCAGGTACATACAGCTGTCAAAATGACACATAGAGCAGCATAATTTGAAAATCTCTTACTGCTGGTAAATTCAATTGTGTGAATAGAAACAGTTGCAAGATTAGAACTTTAGTTACCTACATTTATGTAGCCACAAGTGTGTATATTTTAACCCTGTCAGTTCTGCAGGGACCTTGCTAGAGGAACAAAAGCACATCCTCCCTTCCAAATCACACAGACTTGGCCTTACTGATGTGAAGGGAAGCACTTGTTTTAAAGAGGTGTCAAGCTCCTTTAAATGGAGCTTTATCAAATTTTTGAATATCCATTACCTAGACTGACTGACCTGTTCTGTAGTCCAGCAGAGTTCTCTTCAAGTCCAAAGTAAATGGCACCTACAATCAGTCCCAGAAGAGTTGTAATACAAAGCTAAATGGGAAAAAGATAAAAGAGGAGGGAAAGTATAATTCTCATTGCTTCAAAGGTTTTCCTGACTGCCAGGATGAGGATGACAGTTTATTTTCATGCTCCACAGTGTGTAATTACTGGGCTCTATCATACATCTTGCTCACGGGATTGCTTTTAATGGCATGCTACAACAGGACTACAGATACGCTGATATTTGCAGTCTGTAACTATTTAAATAGCAGAGATAACAGCTGCCTCAAGGATGTTACTTAAAAGACTGAAGTGTGTGCACCACACTTTTTAAATGCTAAATGCAAATGACAAAAAGCTCAGGAAAACTGATGGTATCAGGCAGTTCTGCCATTTTTAAGCCCGAGCAGTGCATGAGTCTTAACACCATAAACTACTTGATCCTGGTACCCTCTCGCTAAGATCCTGCCCAAAGGAGCAAATGTCAGGGATAATTCAGCTCCTAAGCCAGCTGCAGTGGAAAGCAGGGATCATTTCAAGACCAATTTGGAGCAGATTAATGAAAAAAAGGCTTAATGAGCCATGTACCCCTAAAAGAATGCTGGACAAATCCACCCCTAATGAGGGTGGGGAGATAAAAAAGATTGTGAGAAACAAGTCAGGACCATTAACCTTGGGCTAGGAAGGAGGTTCTTGAGAGCCTAATTCTTGTCACAAGGTCAAGCTTTTACAAAGCAATTATTAAGGATCTCCATAGGATCAACATACAGGCACACACACGTACTCAAAGCCTTTTAACCTCGGGTGTTCTGGACTTGTTTTACCTCCACAGCAGCCATTTATTCACGCATTATCCAAACCATGATGAAGATAATTTATACCCCTGGCTACAGGCCAATTTTTCTATTGGCCTCTCCAGAACTGCTGAGAATTGCAGTGGGAGTTTTGGTGGTGCTGTGGCTGCAGTGTTTGGCCCATGAATTAGGGGATTCCCAAGGATTAGTCACTCCTCAGAGGCCAGACAGACTTTCTTCATTTTTGAAAGCAATGTGCAGCTCTGAAGGAGTCAACAATTTTGGTTCTGGTCCTTCAGAAAAAGCAGCACTAACAGAGCCATTGATTATCTTTCATGGTGGGTGTTGGACCCCATTGTGGACTTCATGACACCTTATCCAAAAGACATCATCACCAATATGAACAGTCAAATGACCAAACAGCACACACATTACGAGACTGCAAAAATATTTTTGCACTTGAGCCAACTGCCAGCACTTCATTTTGTGCCGAAGTTTAATGAAGTACACAAATGCAGTCTGTTAACTTTTCCTGGTGGGGGGGAGGATTTGAGGCCAAACCCCACAGTGCCAAGTCTGGACAATTAGAGTCAAATCTGAAGAATGTTCTTGAGCAAATGTGTGAAACTACTTGGGACATTATGTGCACCTGGCTGGGAGCAGCAGAATGCCCTGCTGGGACAGGCCTTGCCTCCCAAAATTACTGAACAGTCCCACATTTGGGAGCATTCAGGACACCTTCTGTCCCCAGATTCCTATACCTTGAGCACTCTTTCTTCAGATACGTACTGCAGTGAAAATATCAAGAGGCAAAACCATCCCAGTGACTTATCTAATAATCCAGGAGCCAAATAAATTCAATGTATACTACAAAATTATAAATACAAACAGCCTTACCTGAGCTATGGAAGCCTGAGGGTTTCCTATCAGGTTTTTAAATGTGCGCCTGGACACCCATTTCAGCTGGTGGAGGAAGGAATTGGCATATGTGATTTGCCAGAAAAGTACTTTGGTTTTCTTTTTATTTCCTGAAGAAATGCTCTCTAAATGTGCTTTTGTTTCTCGGTAGTAGGCAGAGTTGGAGTATTTTTCTGCTAATTGCTCAGCCAAGGTTTTATCACATTCAGAGTGTTCTTCAGTGCTCTCTGCCGGAAAGATTAAAAAAACCAGAAGAATTAAGATGCACACGTAGTTCCAGTGATCCACTGCACTCAGTCCCACAGCAGACAGTTCAAAAGTCTGTATAAATAGGACCAAATCTCTGTGTTTGTCTGTGCAACCTGTCCCCACAGGCACAGCCTCTCAGTTCCAACCAGGCAAACCCTTGTCTGCCCAGGGAGTTGCAACCTGGCAGCAGCATGGCTTTTAATCAAAAAGTGATATTTTACATCCCCTTTGCCCCCAAAGGTTTCTGTAAGTGATCTGTTTCACAGATCTGATGACATAATCCTGGAGTTCCCAGACTTTTAGATCAAGGTAATCCTGCATGTGTCTACTTTGGCCATAAATAAATTTCAGCTGGACCTCCTTTTTTTCTTAACTATGGTACTCTAACTAAAGTGTGGGCTTTTCCAATGACAGATATGATGTGTGTTGCCAGTTATGATATTTGCCAGACCCTGATCAGAGTATTTTTGTAAAACAATGGCTGCTCCTTTGGTAAAGGTATAGTGAAACTGTGTTTGGGCACCCAGCATATTCATTACTTCATTTGCCTTTTCACTCCTGTGAAAAGAGAGTAAGCTATTAATGAGAGGCAGCAGAAAAGTATGAGAAAGCATGCTCCAAAAAATAGGCGAGAGCTGATTCATTAGTTTGGGGATAATTTCTGCCTTAGCACAACTCCAGGAAAACATCAGGTGAGCAGTGATACCCTATCTCTACCCTTCACACCCTGCTCAGAAGAAGGAAAACAGTAATTTCCCAACAGAAAAACCTGTTACATTAGGTAAAATAGTCAAGTCATAACTGCATCAAATTATGTCCCTAACAGGAACAATTGTCCTGGTTTATCATCTGTGCTTCTGTAAGATTTCAGCTGGTTTGCCTTGAAGATAAAAGAAGCTCTTTCTGTGTGCTGAGAGTTACCAAAACAGTTTCTTAAATTCCCATTCCCACATGTGTTAGGATGACTTGACTCAGCTCTGGGTTTCATACCTGTGTTACTTTCACCATCCTTGCTCTCTGCCACGGCAGTGGAGTCTCCATTGATGACATCCAGGAAAAAGTCGGCAGGGTTGTTGTAGGGCTCGCACTGGTAGCCTGTGGTGACAGTGTTATGAGCCCTGGGTGGGGCTGTGTGACAGACCAAGGGCTGTGCTTGGCTGTCAGGAGCACAGCCACACGTCCTGCCCGTGGAGTAGCCTGCACCAAAGGCACGGCAGCCTTTGGAAAGTCCATGCTTTCCCGAGGGATGAGGGGCACTGCCGGGCAGCACCGTCACCAAAAGCGAGGTGACAGCTGGAAGCGGGCTCTTCCCAGCCTAGCCCAGGCTTTCTCTAATTAAGATGCACCCAGGAACAGCTCACCCAAATCCACATGTGGGTCAAGAGGGGAAAGAGCCAGAGGAATGCTCAGCCTGTTAAAATGCTGGGCTTGCTTGGACACACCGTGTCCAATTCTGGCCCAGAGCTACTGGCATTTCACCAGAGTTGGTGCAAAGCAGAGGTTGGCCTTGCTGGGAGTTGTGCTCACCGATGGACTGAAAGTACTCGATGGCATGCTGGGCTGGACCATGGTACAGCACTCTCCCTGCAGCCAGCAGTGTCAGGCTGTCAAACAGTCGGAATATGGAGTACCGAGGCTGGTGGATAGAGAAGATGATTGTCTTTCCTTGTTTTGACATCCTGAATGTGAGGAATGACAGAGATGTCAGCTTTGCAAGTTGATTCAGTGTTTAGGTAAGAGTATTTGAAAGTTCAGTTAATCTTTATGAAGTCTGACAAATTTGGTATGGCAGAGAAGGGAGAAGAAAGGAAAAAAAAAGAAAAAGAAATATTTAGGTCATATTTACAGTGTCTGTACACTGTGAGAAATACAGTGAGAAAGGAAGTCTCACTTTGGAGAGAGAGAATTCATACAGTTTTTTCCCTACTCCATTCACATCCTTGGCTCACTAATAAAATAATTACATGTCTGAATTCCCTGTTTGCTCATTCAAACTGTAATTTGAGTCAAATACAACTGAAGTATAGCAGAGTGGAGTGCTGAGAACAGGCAGCTGTTTCCAAGGCCACCACCTTTTCAGTAGCAGTAGGACAGCATTAGCAGTGCTGGCATCAAGTCCCGTGGTTGGCTCATCCAAAAACAAGACAGCAGGATCCGTGATGAGCTCCATCCCAATGTTGGTCCTTTTCCTCTCTCCTCCAGACACCCCACGAGAGAACTGGGTACCAACCTGTTAAAATTAAACAAGAAACTTGTCTTGTTTGGCCCAAAGAGAAACCCTTGAGCAAAAAGAGCATCCTACCCACATGGCCGTGGGTTGTAAGGAATTCTAGCCCTGCTCTCAGGAACAGATGTAAATGTTATCTCACACACAGCCTTGCTCTTAATGTTAATATTACTTGAGGTCTTGTCTTTCTCTCCAACCACTAGCTTTCCCTTTCAGCTTTGCCTTTTCTTTTCCTTTTCCCTTCAGCGTAGTACCATATGGCAGCATCAGCACAGTGTGTACAGGTCTCCATACAGAAGTGTCACTAATTACTGTATTACTGAGACAGCCTGTTGAAATTTACTTTTTTTTTAATCTGTCATGATGAACCATTGGTTAATTAATAAACCACTTACCATGGTTTAAGTATAGCATGTTTACAGGCCTTACCTTGGAATCTGCCACTTTGCTCAAACCCAGTTCCTTGATGATCTGATCCACTCGTTCGTTTTTCTCCTGTTCCTTCACTGACTTTGGCAAGCGGAGTGCTGCTGAGAACTTCAGATTTTCTCTTACAGTCAGGGTTCCCATCACCACATCATCCTTCATTGAAAAAGAAGGGTAGATACTTGGTGCTTGCTCAGCAGTTTCTATTTATTCCTCTCTGAGAACTCTATCTACCTATGTTTTATGCTGTCCTTGCATGCAGAGGGACAGTAGCAGCAGCCAGATCATGCAGTAAGGTGCATTTTCAATGCCTGTGTCGTAGCAGAGTGTGGCTTTCATGCACATGATTATATTTGCCTTAATTCATAAAGCAATGCCATATAGGAACAGCCTCCATCATGCATGATATCAAAATACATAAACAGCAAAGTATTAAAAACAGTCCCTTATGTATTCTTACCTTATTCAGTGTTTTGGAGGTGTTGAGGGAGAGACTGCAGGGCTGAAGGGACACCTAAGGAGCAGCTACAGCTCAGGTCATTATTCACAGTGTGTTTGCCAGTGCAGCCTCAGCCCACCGCAGGTGAGAGCAGGAAGAAAAGAGGGAAGGTAAGGAGAGCTTGGGTCCATGTGGGTTAGGGTGAAGGTGTTCCCAACTTGTTTTGTGAAAGGATGAAAGAGGGGAGGCTTTTAGATACCATCTGCTTGTCTCTTGCAAAGGGAATCTGTCACTTGTGGGAAGTTGAGATTTACATCTGGTTTGAGAGACCACCTTTCTGTAACGTGCCAACTGTAACTTGAAGGAGTTTTCCTAGATTCTTGGATCAAGGCAAGGTCTTTGCAACACAGCAGCAACTTCTTACAAGAGAATCCACAGTGATAAAAATTACTTACCTGTACTACGTACCCAGAGGTACATTTAAAGTTGGCAGGCTGAGGAGCTCCATTGATCAAAATGTCACCAGAGAGCCCACGGGGATCCTTCCTTGCAGCCAAAATGTCCAGTAGCCTAAAGGAAAAGTTAGTTACTTTGTCAGATGAACATGCAGGAGGCAAAGCTCTCTGAACCACAAACCCAGTTCATGGAATGAACAGCTACATAAAAGCAGATCATATTAAACGTTTGCAATCTAGAAAACCCCCAGCAAATTTCAAGGACTGAAAGGACCAGGACTTCTGTCCTGGTTTCCTAAGGGAATAAGATCTGTGCAGGTCCATGTTCATTTTTTCAATAATTTGAGTTTACCCTCAAATTGGTTACAGATTGCTGGAATGGTGTGTAAGAAGTGACTGTCAGCAAAGTGTGGACTAAAGCTGTATTTCACCTTTCTCATATAATCTGACTGTCTTTTTTAATTCAAGTATTTCTCAGAAAACAGTGAGACTTGCACAGTCCTAAATAAAAACTCAATCTTTCTGTGAAAGAGAAGTCCATTACTGCTAAATGTGTACAGTTTCATTTTCCCCTTGGGGTAATTTCTGTGGAGGGCAAAGGGGGCACTTACGAAGATTTACCACTGCCAGTGGGTCCCAAAATTGCATTCAGTCCTGGTTTCATGATACCACTGTAAGACAAAATGGATAAGTCTTACAAAATAGTTAGGGTGGGGTTATTTCTTTGCTTGTTTCAACTGGTAGGCCAGTGTTAACTTATCTATACAACTGCTTTCTGCATGCCATTAATTTTGAATGAAGCTGTCTAATCACAAGCAATATTTATGATCAGACTTCATCCTAACTTTTTATTCCTAATTCAAGAAAAACGAACCATTATATAATGAAGACAGAACAGAAACATGACTAAAACGTAGCAAAAATCTGTACATGTATTTTTACCACATGGATCTCTGCAAGAGAAGCACACACTTGCTTTAACCACACTCAGTTCTAAAGGTATTGTTCTCTCAACAGAGTGACTAATAGTCCCTGTAGGCAGAATAAACTAGGGATTTGTCTGTACTTAAAATGCAATTGATAGTTTCTCTGTATGTGTCATTAAAGCCCCATGAAACTCAAAAGCCAGATGGAAAATGTCACAAATGACCCATGTGAGTCAACTGAGGTACCACAACACATGGCTTTTGAGGAAAGCAATAAAGCCTTTAAGAGCTCATATCTAGCAGGTGTGGAAATTCCCTGGGCAAAGAGCAGGATACACAGAGCTACACAAAAGGGTGAGTATTTATGACAGAAATTGGAGCTAGGGAGCTGAAAGTCATGGGTGACTTGGAATGGCATATTGTATGAGCCCTCACCACTGAGTTTAACTACTGAACTGTGAATGGGCAACTCTTATTCACTGATTACTGAACAAAGGCCATAGTAACATGACTGCTTTACTGCAATAGTGCTCACTGCTGGGGAAAAAAAAAAACACAAAACAACTCAACAAAAAAAAGCCAAAACTCCAGAAACTTTTACATCTCTTCAAAGTTAACCTAACCCTCACTTATATTAATGTATTAAACACATGCTGTGCTTCAGCACAGCAAACACGAAGCAACCACACATACAAATAATTTTTCTAAATCTTGATCTGCATATTGTGCTGAATGGCTCAGTGACATGAGTAAAGTCAACTCTCCAGACAGAAATCAGACTTATGTGTACTCTAAAGAGATGTCTAAATACGTACTTGACATCTCTCAAAACTTCTTTTTTGGTGGTTTTTCGGAAACACAGGAACCCAGTCTTTGTCTTCACATGGTAGCAAATGTTGTGGAAGGTGAGCACGCTTCCTGCCCCGCCAGCCAAGTCTGGCAAGGACTGCATTCTACTGGGAATGCCATTTGTACCAGAGTCTGACATTGGAATGCATAGGTGTGGCTGGTCTTCTGCCATCTTTCCTCTGAAAATGAAACACAGGAAAGGGAAGATTTGATTAGGTATGAAGAGGAAAAGTGTGTCTTTTGGGCTCAGTGGTTGGCATGCAGCCCATGGTGGGCTTGGAAAAGGCTCATCTAGGAGTGTTTCTTTTGGATAGGAGGGTTGGGTCCTGTAGGCTCAGACCTGGAGGTGACATGAAGCTGATGAGGAGCTGGGTCTGCCAGAGGTAGGGAGATAGAAGTTTCCCTCCACCCTGATGGTCTGCAGGGGTGGGCTGACCTTGGGAGACCACAGCTGCCCACCCAGCTGCCCTCTGAGGTGAATATCTACTCTGGCACCTGGACTTCCTTCTCTGGGGTCTGTTTCTCCCACATTTTCTCACTCCTCTCTCACTTACACATGTTTCCAGAGAGGCTCTGTCAGCATCACTGACACACTCAACTTTGCCTCAGCAGCTGGAAGTGGCTGTGTCTGCCACAGCACAACCCCAGGATCTTTCCCACAGGATCCTCCCCCTCCAACTACCCCTCAGCAGCAGCACCTGGCCACAGGGAGCAACCGTTCTATTCATCTAAATCATTTTGCCAAGGATATAGAAACATGGCAACTGACACTGCTGCCAAGAAATTCTCTTCCATGGGTTTGATTTCCATGTGAAAACTAGAAGGTAGTTGTGGAATAATTAATTAAAATAATTATCTCACCTCCCTCATCAGCCAGGCTTCTGCCTGTGAGCCATCCACCTGCACAGTGGAGCATTCCTGGCTGTCCCTGTGCACGCAGACCTTTGTCCCCTTTGTGCTTCCTTAAGGGTCATCTGGGGGAGAGGTAGGGCCTGGACTCTCTATGTAACATGTTGACTCAAGAGAGTCTAATTACTTTAATTGTCACTATGGGAAATGTTAGCAATGAAATAGTTCATGGGAATCAAGGGGTAGGTGAGCAGCTGGGAGCCCTGGGGTGACCAGTGCCCTACCTCAGCATAGTTACACTGCTTACAGCAAGAAAGGAGCCAAATTATGACACAGTTTCAGACATGCTGAATGAATTTGAGAGCTGTTAGTAAAAAGAGCCTTGGGGGGGGAAAAAAAAAAAAGCTGTTTAATCTAACAGGCTCATATGGTCACATAAAAACCCAAACCAAGCCCTTATCAGTTTGCTAAGGTTGCTTGACAGACAGCTGAGCTCTCCTTTGTGGCCATCAGCACAGGGAAACCCCTGGAAGCTCTACATTCAGCAACTGGCCTATCTCCACATAAAGGCTGGTTCATCTGTCTCCCAGTGATGCTATCCCAAATCTAGCCCAAGACTGCCTCTTCTGAGAAAGCTGCAGTCTTCTGTGTTGACAAAAATATGAGGTCTTAATGTTTTAGTAATCAGTAATTTTGGCCCAGTGGAAAGAAACCATGTTTGAAATGTAATTACAATGGATCTAGCTTTAATTTTAGCTGAAATGCATTTTGAATAAGTTGAACATCAATCAAATGTGCAACATTTAAAATATAGAGGCCTTTTACTGGTAAACTACACATAGTTTTTACTATACTGCACAAGTTTTTTACTAAAACTGCACAAGTTTTACTGATAAACTTGTGCCAGAGAAGATCTACCTACCTGGAGGAGGACAGGTAATTTTATATGGCTATTTTTCCTGCAGTTTCTGGGTTAATCTGTCTGGACATCAATCACTGCCTTTTGAAAGGATGCTTTGGTAAATTAGAGATGTACATTCAGAACTGCAGTGGGAACCTGTCACTTAAAGTCTCACCAAGTGCTGAGCAGGTGTTTGCTGAGCTAGACACCAAATACTCGAGCACAGGGGCAACAGCACGGGCTGGCATTAGAAAATCCCTTGATCTGCTGGATACCCAAGCAGCACAAAGTGAGTGCAGAAGTCAGGAGACAGTGTGACTCTGACCTTGATATATCACTACATATATAAGGTATTTGGATCAGTGTTTTGCTTGAACACGTTTTTTTTCTCAGCTTAATATTTCATTATTACTGATGCAACGTTATGAGCAAATGAGGAAAAAATGAGGTAGAGTTTGACCTCAGACACAATCAACAGAAGGGTTACATTTTTCTTTGTTTCATTTGATTTTGTTGGGTTTTTGGTCTTTTTTTCCAAAGACCAGCATAAAAACCTAGCTCAATACTTGCACTGAAATTTCTGAAATGCTCTTAAGGAAACAAACATTTTGTTTAGGAATTAAAGAAATTCATTTTTCCAGACTGAACTAAACAGGTAGACAGTAAGCAGAGAATCAGAAACTGTTTTCACAAATAAAGGATCACACTGCTTTTACAGTGTCATTCCTAAGAACAGTCTGTCATAGTCAAATCTAATCTATCAATCAAGATAGGATGAGATTGTACACTTCCTTACAAAAATGTGTGTAGAAGTTATATCATTAAATCAGGTATGGGAAGAATTACATATATCCATAGCAAACAGTCCCTCAATGGCTATTTAATGCAGCTGTCAGCAGGAAACTTCCAGTTCAGGAAGGCTTGATAACTCAAATTTCCAGAGAAAAACAACATTCTTTGCTATTGTCCCTTGGGAAAGCATTAACTACTGGGAGCTGTGAGCAGAGGCTGGATTCAGGTCTCACTGGACATCTGGTTTTAAAGTTGTCACAGCCCTTCCTGGCTGCAGGGTGCTTGTGCCACTTGCAGGGACAGGGTGGGGTGCAGCAGGTGGAATGCTTGGTACATGGATTTACCTGTGTTCAGGTCCTCCCTTAGGGAAAAATAAGTGTATTGGTGGGGACATGCCATTTATCAAAGTAAAAAAAAAATCTATTTCAAATGTTACATTAATACTGAAAATAGCATTTCACCCTCTCAGGGCTACTAGAATTTATTGCAGGAAGAAATTGCAGAAGCCTCTGAGAGTGGCCATTTGGATCTCAGCTGACAGTGTGCTGGGAGAAGATGAAGTGCAAACAGCAGAAATGATGCACACGTGCTAAAATTAGGCATTTGATTTGCTTTGCTTTGCTTTTTTAGATGCCTCTTTTTTGCTGCAGTGTAAAAAGTTGTAGTGAGATAATCAGTGTGGTATTTTACAAACCAACCTTCCCATTTCTGATCTAGCAATAAATTTCACCAGAGGAACAGAGGGTCCTGCTCCTTCACAGGTATTGTAATTGTCAGCTGTTTGCAACTGCTCCTCAGAAATTGAATTTTTAAAATATTGCAGATTTTATCTGTTTAAAAATAATTCTTCAAGTTCAATGTGACATACAGCCATGAAACATTTTAAGTCAGAGCTTGTGGAGGACAAATAAACAACCAAGATGAATGTTAATCAAATTAATTTCTATGCAAATTTTAAATGAGGTTTCTCAGATATCATTGCCAATGGCTTACAAATATTTACTGTAGATCAGAAATGAGCAGGAGATTCCATGACAACATGTACTGCCTGCTGTATTCAGAAGTATTTGTTAATCTCAATAAAGTGTTTCATATTCTCATCATATCAGCCCTGGCTATAGTATACTTTGCATCAGCAGAATAGAAGACTTATAAACTCTCTGGAAATTTTGCAAATTTTGTTTGTTTTGCCAAATAGTTCTGAAATGTTTCTATTGCCACTGATTTCAGCCTAATTTCAGTTCAGGTCTAATAGAAAATCCTTTTCTTCAGAGATATTTAGTCTCAGAAAATTTTGTCAGGAGACAAAGTACTGGATCTAGATATTTAACCTTTGGCAAAATGGCAAAATGAAACTACTTTCTTTAAAACAACCAAGAAATCTCTCTGCCCACTTTTTCAATGCACATAAAATGAAGGTCTCAGTACAGTCACTTTCCTGACTATTCTTCTGAGATTTGTAAAGTACAGAGTCTCATTTTTCCTACACACACAAGGGAACTAAACAAAACCATCAAACAACAACAAAATGTGCTACAAAGTTCAGTTGATTCAAACATACTTGAACCACAATAATACCATACCCAGAGTCTTTCAAACAGTTTCAATAAATGTATTTGTGTCCTTTAAGATACATTGTCTATATAAAAAGCTAAGGAACATTTATTCCTGTCAGTCTTCCTGCAAAGCTTTTGGCACCAGAGGGATTTGCAGTTCAAATAGAAAAAAATCCACAATACTAAAGAACAATACTACAGGAGGAGTAGTAAAATTATGAATAGCAAAAATCAGACGTGCATTTTTGAAAATCCAGGCAGTTACTCCGTAGATTTTATCTCTATAGAGAATAAACATTGAAGTTACTTAAGGAGGAAGAGTTTTAGAGACAGAAGCAGCTTTCAGCATCATTTTCTAAAGAAAGCTGCTCCAAACCCTTTTTAGAAACAGTCTTTTTATTTTTTCTGGATACTTGAACATGCAAGAGAAACCACAGTTAAGTGTGCTATTATTTCTCTTATTTTTAGTGGATGCAAAATTAAGTCTTGCAGCCTGCAAGCTGAAACAGTACTGTATGTGCATTTTGGACTTTGGATATATATAAATTCACAGAAGCTGTGAATTTATACCTTTTCTACCCCCCTTCTTCAGCCATTTCCAGGGATGTGGACTGACTTTGCAGTCCACAGAGAATCACTCTGGGGATGCAAAGGGACCAGGACCATACACTCCTCTTTCTCAGGAGCACGCGCAGGAAATTAAAACCGTTTGAGTAAATAAGGATAATGCGATTCAGGCAATCTGTAAGTTAATTGCCAGCCGATTTACGGGGGATTTGTAACCTACCTTCCATGAAAAGAGCCCTGTGTGTTGCGGGGACCGAGCAAGCAGCGGTCAGGCATTTGCACAAGTGCTAACACGCATGAGGGAACACCGAGAACGGCAGCTCCCGCAAAATGTTCTCATTTTTCACCTTCTTGCTGGCTTTAATTTACGCCTTGAAGCTCCCCGCCCCCCACCTTTTATAAAGCATATTTTCATTGATTTCTTGCCTTCCCAATAAAATCCCTCGGAAAGCTGGGAGAAGGCAGGCGAGCGTTTTGCTGCGCTTTCCTTGGCTGTTGGGAGAAAAAGAGCTGCTGAACATCATTCCACAGCAATGGCAGTGCCAGCAATCCACGGGCAAGGGAGCAAGCCAGCACACCGAGCTGAACCTGTGTGAGTAGAAGGGCTGAGCCGCCGCCAGGGACTCACTCACCAGCAGCAGGTCGGGCCGGGCGCTGCCGAGGAGGCGGCGGAGGCGCCGGGAGGGATGCAGGATCCAGGGAAGGATGGAGCGGGACGTGTGGGAGCACAGCCCCGACGGCTCGCTCAGCTCGCAGGGCCGGGCAGTGCCACCCGGATGTCGCATCTGCTGCAGGACGGGCTGGCAGCTGGGTACCCTGTGCTCGTCACCCCGGGGAGTCTCCACCCTCTCCCTCCGTGGGGAGGGCAGGGCCAGGGCGAGCCGCTGCTTTCACCTTTTCTCCTTTTGGCTGAGCCAGCCGTGAGCTGCCACAACCCAGCCACAGTGGTGACACTGTGGGTGAAGGAGAGCATCTCCACCTGCCCGAGGCTTGCAGCCAGGCAAAGCTGGCAGGGTGGGACGAATCCCAGCGCGGCATCAGTTGGCTGTGGTATCTTCTCCCCCAGCGTCCTGGAGAGGGATGCGTTTTCCTTCAGTTCCAAACACCTGCAAAAACGCAAAGGCTTTTCTGAGCCCATCGGAGCGGGGTTTTCGCAGGACAGTATGTGGGTGTGACATTGGCGTGCTCCCAGGATCACCACTCAGCCTGGGGGGCCACGCTCAGGGAAGCAGCCCCGACGTCTCTCCTGCCAGCACCTCTCTGCCTGCAGATCAAGAAGGAGAGTGTCCCCAAGCTCTCTGTCCCACCCTGGCCTGAAAAGAAGCAGCCCCTCAGAGCCCCCCAGGCTGGCCAGCAGCCCCCAGGGCAACACCCTGGTCACCCACCTGCCCCTGCTACTGCCCTGCAGTGCCACCATCCCCATCAGGGATAGGCTGGTCACTGGCAGTGCCAGTCCTGGAGAGGGATACGTTTTCCTTCAGTTCCAAACACCTGCAAAAACGCAAAGGCTTTTCTGAGCCCATCGGAGCGGGGTTTTCGCAGGACAGTACGTGGGTGTGACATTGATGCTGTGGAAGGAATGAAAGGTGAGGCAGCCTTTGTTATACAAAGCAGGAGCACCGGTCCCCAGCGGAGGTTACTGGGTAGCATCAGCCGCAGCTTTCCAGGGCGGGATGACAGGCATGCCACTTCTCCTGTGTGCTCCCTGATGCAGTTTTGCTTTCCAGGACAGATGTAGCTTCCAATAACCCCAAAGATGAGGTTGGGCAAACTCTGGGGGATGCTGAAGGAACTCCCTCAGTTCTGTCCTCCTGTGTGAGGGCTCTGCCAGAGCTTTGACAAATGCATGAGCCCATGGAGTCACAATCTTCCTCCTTGTGGGAGATGACACAGAAGAGTACATGTTATGGATGGTTTCCATTTAAAATTATGATTTTTTTTAATCATCTCTTTTTCCTAGCAAGACTCATCAGTAATTATTAAACATCAAGGCTGCCTGTAAGAGCTCTCCTGGACCAAACACCACAGGGCCAGATTTTATACGTAGCTGTAACCTGGGATAGGTAAGTATATCATTGTTCATGAACCATGCTCCTGAGACTTTGTTCTTTCCTTTATCAATGATTTTATAATAATTAACTCTCTGCTGTATTTATATGAGACTTAAAAAGCATGCTAGTGAAAATCATTGCATAGTCTCAGTGACATTTGAGAAAGTGCACACATGACCGAATAGGTGTAGAAATATTCTTATCTTGTTCAGGGAGCATATCTGCAGCCTGGGCTGGAAACCTCAGCAGACAATTTGTAGTATTGTCTGGGCTATTGATCTGGGCTATCCCCAGGCAGCTTGGATGCAGAACTCAAGGGTGTACTAAGGGAGTCAATTGGGTGTACAAGGGAGTCAATTTCTGTTGACTCCCTTGAAGGCCCTGCAGAGAGACCTTGACAAGTTGGAGGGCTGGGAAATCACGAACCACATGAACTTTAAACAAAGACAAGTGTCCACCTGGGATGGGACAACCCTGGATGTAGGGACAGAGTGGGGAATGAGAGGCTGGAGAGCAGCGCTGTGCAAAGGGACCTGGGGGTCCTGGTCGATGCCAAGTTGGATGTGAGTCAGTGCCCTGGCAGCCAGGAGGGCAGCTGTGTCCTGGGGGGCACCAGGCACAGCATGGCCAGCTGGGCAAGGGAGGGGATTGTCCCGCTCTGCTCTGCACTGGGGCGGCCTCACCTCCAGTGCTGGGGGCAGTTTGGGGGGGCACAATAGAAAAAAGACATGAAGCCATTGGAGAGGGTCCAAAGGAGGCCACGAGGATGGTGAAGGGCCTTGAGGGGAAGCTGTATGAGGAGTGGCTGAGGTCACTTGGTTTGTCCAGCCTGGAGGAGACTGAGGGGAGACCTCATTGCAGTTACAGCTTCGTTGTGAGGAGAAGAGGAGGGGCAGACACTGAGCTCTCCTTTGTGGTGACAGTGATAGGACACCAGGGAATGGCCTAAAGTTGTGTGGGGGAGGTTTAGGTTGGATATTAGAAAAAAGTTTCTTCACCCAGAGGGTGGTTGGGCACTGGAAGAGGCTCCTCAGGGAAGTGGTCACAGCTCCAAGCCTGACAGGGTTCAGGAAGATTTTGGACAATACCCTCGGGTACATGGTGTCATTCTTGTGACTGTCCTATGCCNCTGCAGAGAGACCTTGACAAGTTGGAGGGCTGGGAAATCACGAACCACATGAACTTTAAACAAAGACAAGTGTCCACCTGGGATGGGACAACCCTGGATGTAGGGACAGAGTGGGGAATGAGAGGCTGGAGAGCAGCGCTGTGCAAAGGGACCTGGGGGTCCTGGTCGATGCCAAGTTGGATGTGAGTCAGTGCCCTGGCAGCCAGGAGGGCAGCTGTGTCCTGGGGGGCACCAGGCACAGCATGGCCAGCTGGGCAAGGGAGGGGATTGTCCCACTCTGCTCTGCACTGGGGCGGCCTCACCTCCAGTGCTGGGGGCAGTTTGGGGGGGCACAATAGAAAAAAGACATGAAGCCATTGGAGAGGGTCCAAAGGAGGCCACGAGGATGGTGAAGGGCCTTGAGGGGAAGCTGTATGAGGAGTGGATGAGGTGACTTGGTTTGTCCAGCCTGGAGGAGACTGAGGGGAGACCTCATTGCAGTTACAGCTTCGTTGTGAGGAGAAGAGGAGGGGCAGACACTGAGCTCTCCTTTGTGGTGACAGTGATAGGACACCAGGGAATGGCCTAAAGTTGTGTGGGGGAGGTTTAGGTTGGATATTAGAAAAAAGTTTCTTCACCCAGAGGGTGGTTGGGCACTGGAAGAGGCTCCTCAGGGAAGTGGTCACAGCTCCAAGACTGACAGGGTTCAGGAAGATTTTGGACAATACCCTCGGGTACATGGTGTCATTCTTGTGACTGTCCTATGCCGGGCCAGGAGTTGGACTTCATGATCCTTCTTGAGTCCCTTCCAACTCAGGATATTCCTCTATGAGTCAGGAAAAACCAGAGCACTTGCACAGGATGCAGAGAGAGGTGACTTGCTCTCAGCATGACTGGTGCTCCAGCTTCAACCAACCAACCAACCACAACAACAAAAGGAGATGAAAACCTGTGGTTATTTTGTTTGCACAGATATTTGCTCTACTTTTAAGAACCAATATGAATTGTTGTTTTTTTTTTTTTTAATTGTGGGCACAGCTATCCTTGAGATTGTTTCTGTATGCCTCAATTCACAGTTGTTCCTGTCTTCTGGCATGGAGCAGATTGTCCAAAGGAAAGCCCCAGCTGATGCTTGCATTAGAGTCTGAAACACTGAGTGAAAGGAATTCAGCCTGTCTGTCTTCCTGCAGTTTTGGGAGCTGGCCAGGAGCAATTTAACTTCACTGGGAAGTTTTTTCTCTTAGACACATCTATGAGACACGTGTATAGGCAGCCTGAAGGGACTGTGTTATCAACTCTGGTAGCTGCTAGGATGTTTAGTGGCCCTGTCCTGTATAAAGATCGTACAGAGCCATTCACATTCAAATAAGTAATAAAAGAAAAGCATTGTAGGAACATGATTCCTCAGAGATAAGAGTACAGACTTCATTAGGGAGAGACAGTGCACACTTTGGAATCTCATCGGCTTTGCTGCTGCAGGGCTCCCACAAGGATCAAGGTTCATGTACTGCTGCAGGGCTTGAAACTTGTGTCCTCAGGAGTGCAAAACTCAGTAATGAATTCTACCCTAAAACATTTTTTTCTATCTGTCTCCAAGGCCATGCCTGCCCCAGGTGCTAATTTGTCAGATAAGAATGCATGACAAGTGCTCATAAAATTTTTCCTCATCTATCGTTGGGCAAACCTGTGGTGTATCTCAGGATTACTTAATGTTAGCAGCTGATTAAATATGGAGTTCAGCCTTTCACACTTCTGTTTTGTGCTTGGTGACATGTGAGGCACACCCATAACAAGCAGGTGAGCTTTGGTCAGTTCACAACACATAAACCCTGAGATGTTAAACATGCCATAAGTGAGGTATCACCTTATCAGACAATCCTTCCAAGCAGCTTGCATGTGCTGTTTAAATATTAAATCTGGCAGAAGGTCACCACCAGCTGTCCATTAACCAAAACAAAAGGTGAAATCTGCACAGCAGCCACACCAGCCAAAGTGAGGTCCTGAGCTGTGCCCCTTCTTTGTTTGGAGTTGAATGAAGCTCTGAACTTTCTTAAAAACATGATAAAAATTTATTACAAGGAGAAGAAAACACGTTTTGTATGAGTAATTGCTATTGAGAGACTCAAGGTAATGAACTTCAAGGAAGGTATGTAGACCTTGAACCTAACGTTGCTCAACATGATGCTCACCAGGAATTCTCCTGAGGTGCAGATCAGGCTGGCATGGCACTGTGCAGTATTTCCAGCTTGGTGTCAAACCTCTCAGGAATCATTTGGTCTGTCTCATTAGCCCTGGAAATAACATGATGGGCCTTTCCCTTGTAAGGCTTAACATTCCCATAATAAATGACTTCAACTTCAGCATAGTACCAGTTCAATCACTGTGATGTTAACATCACATATTTTACTTGAGTGGGAGGTTTCCTAGCAGGTTCTCTGCTGCTCAGAGTGAGCTGCATTTTACTGATGTGTTCCAGCCTCCTGAATTTAGGCTTAGAGCTATAACCCTTCACAACCTTGCTTTGTCTTACAGGTGTTTTGACTCTACCTTGCTTTGCAGGCCAAAACCTGGCTTACTTGAGAATTAACATACCTAGGAAATATCTAAGACCTCTGTTTCCTCTCCGTGAGCACAACAGTCCCTTAAGCTGCCAACACCATTCTTCTAACACCTTTGCATGTCTGCAGTCGTGTTTTCCTTCCCAGCTCTCTGATTTCTTTGAGACAGCAAGTCCCAGGAAGGGAGTTGAAGCACCCCAATGGCAAGCACTGCACCCTCTGTGAAATGTCCTGAACACAAAAGAAGGGCAGGGACAACTTGATAGATACCCTCAGAGTTTTTACATCCATTCACGGCTGTTCTAGTATGTACCAGCAGCTGAGGTGTTTCCTTCTCACCGCTAAATTGTTGTGATCTTGTGTCACACTATCGCGCAACACGAAACGCAGAGACAGAGCGCAGTCACGCTCGAGAGAAGGCAAGGAAGAACAACTTTATTTTGGTTTTCACATTATAGAGAGTTCTGGAAACGACCATCTATTGGAAGGTGAAATTACATCTTCTCCAGCCACACTGGTCAGTGACAAAGTCCACCAAATCTTTCTCCTCCCAGGAGAAAGAATGAAAACCAAGAAGACAGTTAGAAAAACATGTGCATGTTTACAAAAGCAGTGTGAGAAACTTCATCACAAGAATGAAAACATCAGAAGGCAGAAAAAATGAGAGTGACAACCTTGTGCCAGAGCAGAAATATTTTGTCATGGGGAAATTGCCTGTGGACAAACAGCAGCAGCAGCAGGGGAGTGCTGAAGAACTGTTCCTCCTTCATGTGCTGAACTGTGAATCAGAGAAGCAAGTGGAGCTGTCAGCATCCTTCTTCCCTGGTGCCCTCTGGTGACTGACACCCTGCTCTCCCGGCTCACGCTGCACAGGTTCCTGGAACACAAACCCACTTGGGGGCCAGGCCTGGGGGAACAAAAGAAATAGTATTGATGCCTTGAGAAGGCTGCCCTAGAACAGAGGCTAGACAGAGTTAAAGAATAAAGCAGGTATTTATTAATGGCCTCAATGGATCTACCTTGGGCAGCACAAGAGCCCAGCCAGGTCTACACCCAAGATGAACCAAAATGGTCACAAAATAGACAGTCGGTCACAGGGTCTCTCAGTTTTATAAGTTCTGGTCCATTTGCATATTGGAGTTAATTGTCCAACTATAGTTTTAGGTTATGAAGTCCCATCCTTCTTTTTTTCTCTCAGGGCTGTCTCCGACAGGGAATTGCTGACCAAAGTGCCTCACATGGGAGTGCTGTGGGCAGGTCTGTGTCCCTTGATATCCCTGGGACATGGCTGCCATCCCAGTAGCGCTCAGCCTGAGAAGCCTGGTGCTGCTGCGGCAGGACAGATGAGAAAGCGTGGAGTCCTGGCACACGGCGCTGGAACAGCCTGCAGGGATCTCACGGGAGGAACGGNTTAATGGTCTCCAGGTGTCCAGTGTTACCCCATCCAGAGATATTCATCTTGGATTTCATGAGGGTGTATCTGTACATCAGGAGAGGAAAGGACCCATCCACCCAGGAGTTTCAGTCTTTTATTTTGTTAATGGGATACTTTCTGTGGTCGGCCGGCTGCAGCTGTTGGAATTTCTCCAGGACTGCCTGGTGCTTGCAAGGTTAGGTTTCTTACATTTTACTAAAAAGACATGTATTAATTTTCAATATCAACTTATTAAACATAACTGATTAATTACAAGCCTGAATTACCTACTGCATCTATAACACTGAGGAAAAACCAAGCTTGCCACGCCTCCCTGTGTGCGCCAGGAGAGGGGAACACCGGGAGCAAATAGCTGAGCCGTGTGACATCCAGGGACCACCCGCTCGGGACCGGGATACGGGCGGTGCAGCTTCGGCTTTTACGGCTCCGTGATGCGGAGCACCTGCACCAAGAGGCTTGTCCTTCCTGCCCGCTGCTGGCAGCAGTTTGGCAAGGGTCGTGCTGGTAACACCTCAAATAATGCATACAGGTAAGTGATCTTAAGTACATACTTGCTTTAGTAGCGGTCATTTGTAGTTACTTCTAATAAATGCACAGAAACAAAAACCTCTATGTCCTCGTGTCTGCTCAGCAGCCTCTCCTGGCTGCTTCTGGCTCGCTGTGGAGATCCATGGTTTGGGTCCCTGGTCCCAATGGACCAACCCCTGCATGCACTGGAGGAGAAAGAGACCCGGGGAGGAGACTCCATGATCAAGGATGGGTGCAGAAGGATGCCAAGCAGGAATGACTGTCAGGGAAGCCCAAAACAACCATCACTGTGGGGTGAGAGATGGGGACAGGGGGCCTGCAGGAGCCTTGTCCTGGGACAGAGGGTTCACTTATCGCTGGAAAGAGGAGACCTCAGCACTCTTGGCTGTGTGGCTTTGAAGCTCTTGATCTTGGGTGCTCTCAGCACACCCATGAGCTCCTGCAGCAGCAGGGCTGTCACTGAACTGCAAACCCGTGTTGTGGGCTGGGGCTCAGATCCAGCCCCCAGCTCTGCGCCTTTGCTGGCAGGGTGCACGTGGCAGGGATTTAGGACCAGCAGCCAGGAGGGAGCAGAGGTGACCCAGCAAGCCTGTGGCCACCCGTGACATCTGTCCCCAGAGCAGGCCCGCTGCCAGCTCCCAGCTGCGGCTGGCAGCACAGCACAGCCGCTTTCTCCTGCTTCTCTGGGCACACCTTTATGTGTGTGAGCACACACGGACACGCCGTCAGCAGCAGCACAGCCTCACCCCTCCACACCGGGGGCAACTGCAGCGGGAGTTGTGATGGTGAAAACAGGCGAGTGGAAAAGGTATTTTTGAATGAATCCCCTTCCTGTCCTGCAGGTGCCAGCAGAGAAGCACAGACATGACAGAGCCTCCAGGCCCCCTGCAGCCCACTCTGGGCAAAATCCCACCTTCTTCTGTTCAAAGCAATAAATAAACTTTAAAGCAATCCGAGCCAGAGCAACTCCAGTCCCAGACTTACCTGTCGCTCTCATTTTTTCAGCCTTCTGATGTTTTCATTCTTGTGATGGAGTTTCTCACACTGCTTTTTGTAAACATGCACATGCTTTTCTAACTGTCTTTTTGTTTTTCATTCTTTTTCCTGGGAGGAGAAAGGTTTGATGGACTTTGTCATTGACCAGTGTGGTTGGAGAGGTGGTAACTTCACCTTCCAATTGATGGTCATTCCCAAAGCTCTATATATAATACGAAAACCAAAATAAAACTTTCTTCTTCCTTGCCTTCTCTCAGCTGTGTCTGTGCTGTGTCTCTGCGATTCGTGTTGCGTGTTAGTGTGACATTTACCTCTTCCCTGCTTGTCCCCATGGCAGGCAATGGGTAAACCCTTGCACCCCCAAGTCCCAGCTCTTCCACCACAGCATGTTACACCCAACACCCACAAGCTGCAGGGGTCTGACCCACAGAGAAGCTGCTCCCATGTGATGGTCTTTTGACAATATTTGTGTGGGGAAAGCGGAATGACAGGGAATCCCACAGCATCACCATCACACTCTACTTGTGTCCTGGTGCTGGGGACAGTCCAGGCATCCATAGGGGTGGGTTCAGTGCTCTTGGGCCTCTCTGAGCAGTGGGCAGTGCTGTCACCAGCTCTGCACATTGGTGGTGTTCACAGAGAAGTTGTTCTCATAGCAGATTTGGCTTTTGTTTTATCTTCTCCATTCCCACAGCATATTTGGCTTTTATCTTCTCTGTTCCCATAGGAGATTTGGCTTTTGTTTTATCTTCTCCTCACTGAATTTTGTGGTCTGGCCTCATTCCAGTGTGGGTGTGCAAGAGAAAGCCTTATTTACCTGACAACCTCATCATGCCTCTGGCTACATGGCCTAGAAAAGTACAGCACTGATTCTAATGCTGCAGAATGACACAGAGACATAAATAACAACACACGGGCAGGAAGACAGGCAGTGCTTTTATTGCTGGCTTTACCCTGGGAAAAGGGGATCGAGCACAGCGAAGGCAAACTCCTCATGGTGCATGTCCCAAGATCCAAGGCAGCAGCAGCTCCTGCCTGCAGTGGCTCCACAGGGTGCACTGCAGATGGCAGCATCTGCAACGGGATAGGAGAGCAGGGTCACCCTTTCCTCAGCCATTCCTGCTCGGCACTGCAGCAACCCTGTGTCTGGAGCCAGGTGTCAGGGGAAAGGGAGAGCCCGGGAAGTCACTGAGTGCTGTGCAGCAGTGAGACAAAGCAGCACCAGCACCCCCAGCTCACCAGAAGATGCCCATGGACCTCCTGCGGTTGATGTCCCTCTTCAGCTGGCAGAGCGCACACGGGCCGCACCACCAGAGGGAACAAAAGTCTCCCAGGATGGAGCCCTGTGGAACAAGGGACATTGTCTGAGTAACCCCTTCCCACACCAAACGTGAAACCTTTCAGCCTTTCTATTTTGCATCGTCAGCACCCCATGGCAGCTCCCAGGGGTGAGGCAGATGTGTCCCTGGCTCCTGGCCTGCTGGGATGCCCATGAAACTCCTCACCTCTGCCCTTCCCCTTGGACACCCCTTTCTCCTCCCCTGAGCCCCCACCCCAGCACCCATCCCGGGCTGTTGCCACTGTTGGGACAGGCCCCCGAGCTGGTCACTCACTGGGATGTTGTACTTGGTGCGGTACAGGGTCCTCATGGCCACGCTGGAGCCACACAGGCAGAACTCATTCATGTCCCCGGCCACTTGGCAGTCCAGGCAGGGGAAGCAGAAGGTCCCACAAAGACCTGTGGGACAGTGAGACGTGGGCTTGGCTGAGGGGTGTGAAGACCGAGGAAAGAGGGAACAGCCAGCTGAGAGCTGTGGCTGCTGGCATCAAGCAAGAGCTGCTCTGCCTCCAATAGCCACAGGAGCAGGGTTTGCAGCGGGGTTTGCAGCAGGAAGAGCAGGGTGAAACACCAGGAACACGTCACGAGTGAGGGCCACCTATGTACTCACACACGCTGCAGTCAGAGCAGCAGTCCAGCAGCCCTGTCTGCCACTCCCCCGGCTGCTGGGCAGCTGAAAACTGGGGCTGGACTGTAATCACAGTCTGAGAGGCCATTGCAGGCACGGGCTCGGGTCCCTCCAGGCAGTTCGTGGTCTGGAAAGAAAAGCCATCAGAGGAAGATGCTGCAGGTGTTTCTGAAGTGGGCATCTTGCTGCTGCATTCAGAGAGAGCTCCCTGGGAGTCCCCACTGCCAGGGTAATGCCACCCTCGCCACAAAGTGGGGGGCACGGCTCTGCCAGAAGCTGCCACTACCTGCTGAAGCAAAGTCCTCCCCAAAACCAGTCTCCCACCAAAGGCAGCAGTACATCATCCCTGTGCAAGTAAAATGCCTCTGTGAAAGCAGAGGTCCTTCTGCTTCAGAACTGCAGAACCTCTCAGACCTGTCTTCTCATCTCCAGCTCATCTTTCATTGTTGTCTGCATAAAATCGCCTAAAAATGTCGTGTAAAATTGTCTGTGTTTTGGGCTGGTGTTTTGTGGTTTTTGGGTTTTTTTGGGGTTTTTTGTGGGTTTGGTTTTGTTTGTTTGTTTGTTTGTTTGTTTATGATCACAGTCTCCCAAAGTTACTACTGCTCAGTTCTAGCCTCCCCAGGCTCTCAGGGGCCTTTAATCTTTGCTTTGTTCTATGAGAATCTCAGCCTATTTGCTTCCCCCTCTCCCTTCCTTCTTCACTTGCCTTCTTAGTGTGCTTCAAGGCAGTGGGTTTTCCTTGTCTCTTTCCATCACCCTAAGCCCTGCCACCAGTTCCTATCCCTCCTCCACTTGACTGTCTGTGCCAGTACCTCATCCTCCTCTTCCTCAGTCTTGTGGGGTCACCATGACCTGTGGAGCTCCTCTCCATCCCATCCTTCCTCAGCAAGGGGCTGCATTCTCTGAGCGCAGGAAAGCTCCTGCTCCACAGTACCATCCCCAAAATCACCTGGCCAGTGTAACAACCCCACCTGCACCTCCATCAGCAGCCCCTTCCCTCCCTGCCCCTGGTGCAAGGCACAGCACCAGCTTCTGCCCCTCTCGCTTTTGTTTTTGGAGCTTTAATTAAAACAAACAAACAAAAAAATGGAGGACACTCCCACAGGAGAACTGCCATGCAGACACACTCCCTGCCCTTTGCCCAAACTCAGCACCACTTTGTTAAGCACTCTGAGAGGATTGTTTTGACACCAGAATTGCACATTTACAGAAAGTTAAGTATTAAACGACTCAAGAAATGGGGTGGAACAATTACTATGCCCAGCACTCAGACGATGCCATTGAACTCATTGCCCACATCAGAGTGGCACTGGCTGTGGCATTGCATTTGTGCTGACTACTGCCAACAGGTGACAAAGAGTTGATGGCTCTGCTGGCAGCTCCTGTGACTCCCCAGCAAACAGACACATCCCAGCTGTCAGACACAGACTGTTGCTGTAGGACCAGCCCTTCTTCCTGGCAGTCCCAGGAAGAGGAAAAAAGATTGTTGAATTATGGTGTAAGAGGGAAGAAAGCTGGTAAAAATCTCCACATGGTTTACTCCTGGCTTTTTGCAGTTTTCTGCAGGCAGTGGAAGCATGGCTGGGCTGTCCCTACCTGAGATACCTGTGACATGCAGCCAGGGACACTGCACCCATCATCCCTCTCTGGACACCTACTGGCCCTGCCTTGGCCAGCTGTCCCTGTTTGTTGATCCATGAGATCCCAGGTAATTCCCACCACCTCTGCAGCCAATGTAACACCTCCTGGCATGCCAAAACAGCAGCCCCTTCAGGAAGCCTTGGCACACAATGATTTAAGAAAGCAAGAACCAGGAGGAGCAGGGCAGGAGACAGACCAGTGGTAAGCCCAGCATGGGGCTCCCATGGACAGGGATGTCCAGCAGCAGGCAGGACCACAGGGAACACAGGGAGAAGTGTGCACAGGAGCAGCAGCAGCAAGAGAATCTTTAGGGGCAGGATCCCTCCAGTCAGGCTTCCCCTCCCCAAGTATGAGCAAACCACATCCCTGCACGGGTGGAGGCTGCAGCGCAGAGCAGGGAGCAGCCTGAGAAGCCTCTGCCACACACTCACCTACTGAGAGGTGGCCCAGGCCCAGCACACCAAACATATCACAATTCCACAGTTCACACCCCCATGGCATCACCAGCCATGCTGGAATGACTGGTGGGGACAAAAGGATCCTGAGGTGCACGCAGCCACGTTTCACCAGGGTCATAAAGCAGCACCTATAGGCACTGTATGTGCACAAACACAGTGCACTATATGAGCAATACAGTGCAAAAACTGCTGTCCTCTCCCTCTGTTCCCCACATCTGTCAAGACGCCATCAGCAGCACCCAGCACGCTGTGGTTAACCCTGAAGCAGTTTTCCAGGTAAAAAACCTCACCTTTGTTTCCAGCCCTTCCCCTTGCCCAGCATCACCGCTTCAGCCACGAGCAGTTTCCGTACCACAACCAAAGCAAAGCCCTGCCATACGTACTTTCCAAGCTGTCCTTGTGCCAGCAGATCCGTGTCCTTTTCCTGGTTCTCATGCTTTATAAGCACTCTGGCAAATGACCTCTGCTCCCTCTGACTAACAGAACAAATGCCAGCTTAGGTGCAGCTTTGCACAATGGCAGCTCCCCTGCTGCATTCCTGCTGCCAGCCCTCGCCTTTCCCCACCCAGGCGTTCTCCAGGCCCGGAGCCCTGGTGGGAGAGGTTTCCAGAGAAGGGCAGTTTGTTTCCAGGCTCCTCTGCTGCCCTAAGCTGTGTGTTGCTGGAGGTGCAGCACCTTTCCTTTGTCAAACCTGAGCATCTGCAAGAACTGCCTGTAACTGCACTGGGTGACACGGGGGTGGCCTCTCTCAGGCTAAAAATGCATTTTTCTGCATTGCCAGGGATCATCCATAGGACTGTCTGAGCCATCTGGGTTTAAGCAGTTGGGAGTGCCATCACACCCACCCACCCCTCAGCATGGACAGGGTCACTACTTGCCCTTAAAAAGTTTTGTGGTGAAGGTGAAGGCAGAGTGGGGACAAAAAAAAATAATCATATTCTCCTTAAAGAATGAAGCTGAGAGGTATTTGTAGGGATCAAAAGTCCTTTAGCATTTCTCTTGAGAGTGATGGAGAGAGGGTGGATGCAACCTCTACCTTCTGGATGGGAATGCAGGGCTCTCAGCCCAGTGCAGAGAGATAAGCTGCGTAATGCCATGCAGGAAGATGGCACTGTTTGTCCCTGGAGAGGACACAGATAATCCATGACCCAGCCAGGTTTTTTATTGCAGGTGGGGAGGAATTCATGCTCAGGGTCCACATCTCTTCAACATCGAGTGAGCTGGTGCCAGGCAGCCCCAAATCCCCATGCCTTTCTATTCAGACAGGTGGCACTGACCAACAGCCCTGGACAGCCACCTGGGCCACCACAGCAGGGGCAATGCTGGGTGGCCTGCAGAAGTCACTTACCTGCAGGAAGACCCAGCTCTGCCTTGCAGCAGCAGTCATTTTCCCAAATTTTGCAACTTGGGTGAGCAACACTGACTCCTTCAATGTATTAAATATCCTTTCTAAAAGTTGATCCAGTAACAAAATACTAGTGAAAATCTCTCTCTGCAGCAGGCACAGGGAAATCTCAGCTACACCAGGGGCTGCTGAGATGGACGGAGCAGGAGAAGGATGGGTGCTCTCAGGTGGTGCAAGAGTGACATACACAGAGGTAGGAAAACAAACTCAAAACTTTATTTCTGCAGTTAAGTAGGGAAAATCAAATGCAAGCAAGACAAGCTCCACATGGTGCATTTCCCAACAGTCAGGGCAGCAGTGACTCCTGCCTGCAGCAGCTCCAAGGATGCAGCAAGGATGGCAGCATCTGCAACAGGATGGAAGAGGAGTGTCAGGGACTGGGCTGTGCCTCACCACACTCGGTGTATCCCCCCAGTCCTCTCCCCTCCACCCTGCACAAGGTCCCCAGCAACATTTTGCTTCAGGACAGGTCACGCTGGTCACCTGTCCACATTTCCCCCCTGCAGCAAACTATGTCCAGTGTCAAGATGTTGGCAGGAGAGACTCTGGGAAGCTGCCTGGTTGTGTGTGACAGCAGCTTTACGGACCAGCAGCAGCATCCCTAGCTTACCAGAATATGCCAAGCTCCTTCCTGCGGTTGATGTCTCTCTTGATTTGGCAAACAGAGCACACAGTGCACCACATGGTGATACAGTAGTCAGAGCAAATGGATCCCTGTTAGGGAGAAACTGGTTAGAGACAGCAGCTTCCCATTCCAGGTCAAGTACTCCTTTTTCTCAGCAGGCTGCAGCATCCTGAGTAGAAAATACTGAAGCCCTGGGCTAGCAAACCCCAAGCACCACGGAAAAGAAGGAAGGAGACCTTTGTGCAGGCTGCAGATAGCTACTTATCTTTTAACTTCTGAGGTTCAGACTGGGAAGAAAAATGCTCAGAGGAACAGACAATGTGGGCAAAGTGAACTTGGGACCCCATGGTTTGCACTTGGGATGGCAGCAACCACCTCCCCTGCAGGAAGAAACACCCTCACATATGTACTGTCCACCTTTCTCCCAGAGCTGATTATGGATCCTTATCAGTGTAACCAGCTTCACCTATTCTTTAGTCAGCCCACAGTTAACTCAAATCTTTCCTTTCTTTTGAAGGAAGCAGCAGCTGAGGTGGATACAAATGGGAAAAAAGGGGGGAGTGGAAATCACTGCTGTCCTGAGCCCCTCCCTTAAGTGCAGAGAGAGGGGCCTTGGGGGCACCCCACCTTTCAGGCTTGCAGCAGGGTGAGGGGGCAGGGTGGGGGGCAGGCTCAGCACTGACCGGGATGTTGTATCTGGTGCGGTACAGGGTCCTCATGGCCACGCTGGTCCCACACAGGCAGCACTCGTTCATGTCCCCGGCCACCTGGCATGCCAGGCAGGGGAAGCAGAACATCCCGCAGCAGCCTGGCAGGGGGAGAAACACAGCACAGGCTGAGGCTCTGCCTGCCTGCAGCCACCAGAGCAGCTGGGAGAGCCAGGCTGCATGGCTGCACAGTGGCAGCACCGAGCCAAGCAGCAGGGGCAGGGAGAGCGTGTCCCTGGCACTCACAGACGCCACAGTCAGCGCAGCAGTCCATCAGGCCTGTCTGCCACGTGCATCTCGAGACAGAGGACATGGCCCCGCCGTACTGCGGCTGGATCGTCACAACGGTTGGGACAGCCATTCCCACGTCCTCTTCTGAAAGAGACAGGAAACAGGACAGTCAGTGAAAAAGCTGTGGTCAGTCTGAGTCTCCAACCAAACTGGTGGCTACCACCCTTCAGCCTTTTGCCCAGCTCGCTAGCTGCCACTGGAGGTGATAGAGCAGAACCATATCTTGCCTGCATTTCTATCTGTTCAAGGTTTTCGTGTTATCTGCCATTTTATCCAGCCTTCAAAACAGCATCAGGCCACTGATGTTCCTCACTCCACCCCATAAAGGCATTGCTAGTGCTTAGACATGGCTCATTCCCCTTGTGCTGAGCTGGGCTGGGCACTGAACCCAGGCTAAAGGGAGTGACTTGGGCATTCCGGTTGTTGGATTTGGTGTATTTTACACAAGATGGCTTTAGCACCCATGGACTCATTTCCTCATAACAAAGCCAGGCTACACACAAGAGAGATACTATAGAAACTCGTATCTCTGGTTTCTGATGGGAGCCAGAAAGGGAGAAAATCAATGTCCAAAGTCTGACACACTCTCTTTGCCTTCCTGCGGTTAATCAAGCAAATAAACCTTGAAAACCAGTAAGCCTCAGGTCTAAAATAATAATAATGATAATGATGGTAATAGTAAGAATAGCAACAAGAACAATTCCTCTCTGCTTCTAATTCCCTAGCCAAGTAAAAAAGCACAAAGTATTTCTAGGTAACAATTCTAAGAAAGTTTGGGCTTGGGTGAGGCTCCTTGAGATAAAATAAACTGCCTGCTCACATTTGTTGAGACTTTTTTTTCTGTAAGTTGGGTTGGTTTATTTTATGTCTTAGAAACAGCAGCTCAACAAAAGCAGACCCACACTGCTGGGTGGTCAGGCTCCTCCTCCTCCTCCTCCTCCTCCTCCTCTTGCTGCTCCCGAGCTCGGAAGCCAGAATAGAAACTGAAATGAAGTAATGATGCTGGAGAAGGGGGAGCATCTCCTTTTCCCATCCTTTGGAGTAACACATCCTTCTCCAGAAATGCCACTCCTGGCTTCAGCTGGCAGCACACACCAGCCTGCAAGCTCGGTGGGAGCGCAGTTGGAGGTGGGATCAGGTGTGCATCCAGAGGGAAGTGCAACGCTTCTGCTTACCCACAGCTTCCCTCTGCCTGCCCACAGCAATGCCACCGACATGCGGTCAATCTCTCTACACTTTTACAAAGGCACAGTGTTCTCCACACGAGTATTATTGATCTATTTTCTCCCCTCCTAGCTACAAACAATAATGAAGAGTTTGAAGCATAGCAGCAGTTGCCACCGACAGCACACCCCACTGAAGGGACAAGCAAGCACACAGGGAGACCAGGTATCAAAAGCCATCAATATCCCAGCTTCTGGTAGGGCAACCCAGTTTAAAGAGAGAGTAAAGTACCAGTCAGATTCCTTCAACACATTTATACAATTGTGTTAGCATCAGAAATCAGCAAGCAAAGGTAAACTCTCCATAATCCAGCTTTTGTGCACAGCTTTTTAAAAGCCCCCCCACTTCCCCAAGTAGGATTTGCCAGATAGTTTGATTTATATTTTGTGCTAAGCAGGAAAAAAGAAAAAAAATCCCTACTTTGACAATATTATCCCATTCTTCCCAGGCTAACAAGTTACTAATATTTCCATGCTTTTAGAGAACTAACCTGGTGAGCCGCCTTGGTCGGTGCAGACTTCCTCTCTGTGCACAAAGAGGCTCTGGCAAAGATGAAACTAAACTTACTCCCTCAGATGTTCCTATTGGCAGCCAGCAGTAAAAAACGTACAGTGGGTGGGAGGTAGCTTGAAGGGAGAGGTCAGGAGCTGTGTCCTGTCCTCACAACCAGACTTTACACGTGCAGAACACAGTACTTTATTTTTCCTTTTTCCAGGACAAGGTTTTGGTTGTTTTGTTTGTTTTTTTTTTTTTTTTAATGTTTGCATGTTTATTGTCTTATTCCCTTGACTTTGCCCACATGTTGTTGCTGTTCAGGGGAGAGCAGTTCTGAACAACTTACTTTCATTGAGATGGACATTCAGGTTTTCATTTCTCAGAAAACACACCTCACATGGAGGCTTTCCATAAAAAATTAGGCTGATTCCCTAAGTGCTTGTCACAGGCCACGGAGCCCAGCCACTGTAAAATTAAGTGAGCATTTACCATACACACATAAATTTCCCTTTATGAGACACTAATATTTACAGTTTCTGCACTAACATGCCCCAAATATGCAGCCACTCATGCCCTGTGCAAGTCATTACTATTTTGAATGCACTTCCACATTTTGTGGAGAATCTGTGGCACCAGGACAGCACTTTTTTTTTCCCAGCAGGATGCACACAGTGTGCAGAGATCCCAGAGAGGGTCTGGGATCAAGTCAAGTTCAATCCATCCCATGGGATGTGCTGATGGTGAGATTCCCTTCTCTCTCACCCTGATGAAGAATGTGGAAAGGAGAAGTTTGGGCTAAACTTCAATATGGCAGCTTTGTCAATAGGCTGGGATTTAGGGTGCTTTAAGTGAAACCTTTCACCAGTGGTGCTGCTGAGAAAACAGGGAGCTGTGCCTTGAAATGCCTCCCTTGGCTTCCAGCAGCTCCAAAGTGTCTGTCCCTGCTTTACAAAGGGGCTGCCTGGCCACTCCCTGGCTGGATCATACACAGTTGGTGGTTTTTGTAAGAACATTGCAATAGGCTATGAAAACTGAGGTTTGCATAAAGCTGTAGATCAGCAGCTCCTAGCAGCTGTAGATGAGATCCTCCCTAGAGGAGGGAGATGCCTGACATCCCACTGGCTGGCTGGATGAGGCTCGTGGCCTAGGAGTCTGCTGGGGAGGAGGGGAACAGGAAGCTGAAATGCAGTCAGCATTTTATGGTGGTAAGAAGGAAAGGCTCCAGAGAGACCTCAGAGCATTTCCCAGTACCTAAAGGGAGCTACAGGACAGCTGGAGAGGGACTTTTCACAAGGGCATGTAGTGACAGGGCAAGGGGGAATTGCTTTGAACTGGAGGAAGATAGGTTTAGATTGTGTTACAAAGAAATTCTTCATTGTTAGGGTGGTGAGGCACTGGAATAGTTTGCCCAGAGAAGCTGTGGCTGCCCCATCCCTGGAAACGTTCAAGGCCAGGTTGGATGGGGCTTTGAGTAATGTGGTCTAGTGGAAAGCATCCCTGCCCACAGCACGGGGTTTGAAACTAGATGATCTTTAAAGTCCCTTCCAAACCAAGCCATTCCATTATTATTTCTAAGAAGACAATGGAAAAATTCCACTGAAATCAATACTCACCAATTTAACATGTACTACAGTAAATGCAATACTGATGAAGATTCAGGAGCACAGATTAAAAAAATCTCCCTTAACACCTTTTTGCTTCCTCTGCAAAGAACAAAGTATGGATTATGCAGTCTACCACTGTATTTTATGGAGCAGTTACAACCAGAAACTCAGTTAGTCCAGCCTGGGCCACTCACACATAAATGTTTGTGCCTGTCCTCTGTACCACTTAAGTCCAACCTGCCAATTTCAAACATGACCACAAATGAGCAAAGCCACTTTCCCCAGCACGCTGCCTTGTGCTATTTACACAAACTAAGGTGTCTCGAGTGGTGAGAGGTGTGTTCATTCACAGAGGTCCATGAATCCCATTGGTGTGCAGGTCAGGGAGGCTGCCTGGCACAGGAGGGTGCCTGGGGGCCTCTCTCCAAAGCTCTGGTCCCACCAGTCCTTTCCAGAGAAAGAGTAACTGTCTCAGGGTTCTGTTTCAGACAGGAGGAAGGGCTTCTGAATCAGAAACTTCACCTTTTTTCTAGATGTCTCTGCAGCTTCAATGGAAGAACACGTTACCCACAAACCTTGCTGCCTTCCCACAGCTTGAAATGGCTCAGGCAAAGGGGAAATTCCTGCAACGGTAAAAGCTGCAGGAAAATGGAGTTGAGTAAGAGTAAGGGGAAACTTTCACAGCCCTCAGAAATATAGCTGAAGGTCAGGCGCACATCTCACCAAAACTGAAGCCACTGCAGTTGGTGCAAGCAAAGAGCTGCTCCCATGTTTGCACATCCCTCATCTCTCCCACACCAGGGACACTGCACACAGTGGAGAGGGTCTGCTTGGGTGGCTCATCAGACAGAAATGGATGCTGTGGCTGGGAGCCTGCAGTGCCATCTGGGCAAGGGGCCTGAACCCCCTGTGCCACAGGCACCCAAACATAATGTCCAGCACACAGTGCAGAGCCCACAGCCAGGGCCAAGGGTACCACCAGCTTCACAGCAGCTCTTAGCTAAAGTGGTTTCAAATCCCTCTACAGTCACACGCTAGCGCTGGCTTCTCACAAGGTGTTTCACACATCTTGTGTGAGAAAGACATCACACATTTTCTGTGATCTCATCTCTGGCTGAGCTTCTGGTTCCTGTGGCTTGCTACCTTTTCATGCTTTCAGTGCTGCCACTCTTTCTCCAGGTCACTCAGACTTACAGGATAATGCCCTCTGGGAATCAAGCTCTACCTCAGGAGCTCACAAGGTAAAAAACAACTGAAGTAAAAACCAACAAATCAACCCTCTTGTAACAAACAGACCAGTCCAACTAATACATTTTGTAGTCTGCTGCTTCATTAACTGCCCAACTCAAATTAAGTGCCTAACTCAAAAATGCACTGAGTTCCACCTGCACACAAGCAGAACTTCCAGAGGGTGCAAGTGCAGATCCTCCTGTACCCATCCCCATCTCCACCCCCAGAGACTGGTGGGAAGGAGAAGATCCTCAGCAGTTCAGCTGCTCTCGGGTCAGCTCCAGAGGCTTTCTGGAGTAAACTGACCCATGGCTAATTTCCAGCTTGGACATGTGCTCCATGCCTTTTCTATGGCAGCTTTATCCCAGGCTGACAGCTTCTGCCAGAGCAATGCAGGGGCTGATGGACCTTCCCTTCTGCTGTCCCTTGTGTCTGGCACACATGGTGTCCTCACTTTAACACCTGAGCAGGAGCTGAGCGAACAGCCACACATGATGTGCCATGAAGTTAATCCAGCATTAACCGAGGTATTGGCAGAAAGACCAGTATTTGATGGTCAAATACTTCGAATTTTATTTGATTGCAACAGTATTTGATGGCTGAAAAGTATTCTTTTAATGTACTGATGTTATTTAGCAGAATAAGTTGTACTGGAGATTAAAAAGGGCCTTTAGTACTTAATAATAATGATGGCTTTTAAGACAGATGGGAGAAGGCATTGAGAGAGTTGAACCAGGAGAGATGATGTGCAAGATGGAGAAGCTGTATGGCTCCACACCTGCTGCATGTCCATGACCACAAGTCCTCTTCAGAGGAGAGCATTGCTTTTCCATGGCAGTCTCATGACCCAACATGCTCACCCTGATGGAAGGGTAGGTTATAACCTCTGATGGAAGCTCCCCAGCTGTTTAATCTCCATTTTTCTGACTTAACATGGCATAAATAAATCAGCACTGAGCAGCTCAAATTCCTGAAGGCAATTTTTTGCCTCCCGCCACTGATTTCTCAAGCAAAGCCTGAAGACAGCAGATACAACACCCACTGCCTTTGCACCTGGCCCATGTGGATGGTGTCCCTGTGTGCATGTCCCAAGATCTCAGAGGACCCCTGGCAGCACAGCAGCTCATGGCTGAGCTGAGACACGGGAAGGAGTGAGAGAACACTTCTCCCATCCTACCCAGCACACGAGAAAAAACCCACCAGTAGTGGTCCCCAGCTGCTGCTGGCAGCGGTCCTGCTGTGGAGAGAACATTCACCAGATAAAGACACAACAAGGGAGAAAACCCTGTAGGTGCCAGAGTCCAGCTTGGGGTTGAGCAACCCAATGTTTATCACCTGTCACCTGGGAAAGGAGGCATGCACTGCAAACCAGCCCTTCAGGCTGCCCTTTACCTAGCCAAGAGCAACTTCAGCTCCACCAGCTCCAGGGACAACCTGTATATACACAGCCTTGCCCTTCTGCCCGGGGTTTTCCTCCCAAGGAGGAGGGAGGCAGGAAACTCCCACCTCTCATCTAACAGATAACAGTCAAAGTGATGCTTTACTGTGGTCTGCCAAATCCTTCTTTTACTGCCTTGCTGCACCCACTGTGCAGTGTCATGCATGCGGAAATGCAGGGAAAAAAGGGATCATGCCAACTCTAAAAAATAAACAAACAAACAAACAAACAAATAAATAAAATTCAAGGTGCCTTCCGTCAAACACTTAAAAGCACAACAGTAATGCATGCTACGGTGTACACAAAGTCTGTGCTTTCCTCCATTTTCCTCTCAAGTACTTTTATTTCCATTTATACACATTCCCTGAAAAAGTGATTCATAGCATGACAGAATTTGGGGAAAATAAACTCTGATGAAGATGAAAGATTTTCAGTTTTGTGTGACAAACTGGCTGTGCTGCAGCAGGAGAGGCAACACAGAATGCACACAGGTTTTTCTACTAAGCAGCCACCTAACAGTGTTGAAGTTTCTCCCCAGAGCAGTCCCCAGGTATTATGCATGTGCTGCTTGCGAGGTTGAGCACCGAACATTGATAACTTGAAGATAAAATTATTCCCCTTCAATAGCAAATCACAGAAAAACGTTTACGTTGGAAAATACCTCTAAGATCATTGAGTCCAGCCACTAACGCAGTATGGAATCCTCTGACTCATTCCCCCCCAGGGAACTACCCAGAGCATGGCCATGGAGAGACTTACCACAGAGTTCACTCCACCTAGGTAGCATGAAAAGACCTCGTGATGGTCCCCGGCCTCACTGATGCCCAGATGTCCCAAGTTCCCCTGGTTTCCCCTTTCCCTGTCCCCTCATTGGCTGTGGTAGCCCTGGTGGCCAGCCCATCTTCCCTGGAGGCCAATGCCCCCTGCCCTTGCACCGCCCCCGTGCCCTGCCATAGTTCGGCTTGTGCAGAGCACATGGTCTGGCCTTTGTCCCTGGTCCCTTGGGTGGCTGCAGTAAAGCTTGGCTGGCACACATCACACAAAGACCCTTCCTGTCCCTCCCTGGCCGAGCTCTCTGTGCCGGCTGTGTGTGCATGGACTGGAAATGGCTGTTCCCGTGGCCTCGCCCCGAGCGGCTCCAAAGGAGAGGCTTGGAGGAAGGCTGCAGCATTTCCACCATCCTGCCACTCTGCAACAATGCAGCACTGCCACGTTCACCACCTTGTCCCCAAGTGCCACAACCTCACACCTTTTGAACGCTTCCAGGGATGGTGATTCCACCGCTTCCCTGGGCAGCCTGTTCCAACGTGTGACCACCATTTCAGAGAAGGAATTTATATCCAGTTTAAACCTCCCCTGGTGTAACTTGAGGCTGTTTCCTCTCCTCCTGTCACTTGCTACCTGGGAGATGAGGCCAACTCCCACCTGGCCACAAGGTCCTTTCAGGGAGTTGGAGAAAGTGAGATACTTCACATTCAGAGCTGAACTCTCCGAATGCTTGGACATCAGTGTGGAAAAAAAATAAGGTCCTGTGGGATGGGCAGGCCACTGCTTACCCCCACTGTCCTTAGAACCTGTTACAGGCTTGGTTCTCTTCTTTATGCAGTTGATACAACTTATTTTATATTAGGTATATTTAATTTATTTATTTTATTTTGTATTAGGTATATTTCCTCATTACTGTACCTGCCACGGACAAGGAGCTCTGCAATTTGGAGGAACAGTGTTTTGCAGGTGTAAGAAGTCAGGGGCGGCTTTGGATTTTGTTTTGCATTAGGATGGGAATTTCCACCCCAGAAATTATAGCTGTATAGTTAGAAGCATTGAACTTGGCATGAACACTGTTCTTTTGTTGTTGGTTTTGTTTAGGTTTCTTTTAAGTGTATTAGGCCTCTTTCTGCTTTGTTCAGACTAAACCAGTTCTGTACAGCTGCCTGGAAGTGGTGGTTTTTGATGTTTTTTTTTTAAACACCACCATCCAGGCAAAGAAAAAAGCTGTAAAACCACTGAGTTATTTCATTTTATTTGTAATTCTGGTACAGCATCTAGCACACTCTGTTAAAATTTGATCTGGCCTTTTGCCTCCATCACAAAATGCAGGGAGGCGTTTCAGGAAAAACAAAATCACCTCTTCAGTATACCAGGAGCCTTCAGCTAGTACCTAAACTTCTCATTATCCATGGCCGACTAAAATGCACATTTTTTCTTGGCAGCTTTCTTTTGAAGCTCAAACTGAGCCTCTCTCCTGGTATTTGCACTGTGAAGTGTTAGGAAATCAATTAATGTCCCTCTCCTAGGTTTTGCCAAAGTGGAAATAGAAAAGGAGTGCCTTTTTTCTCCCAGGTCATGTTACCAGTGGCTGGTGAGATGCCCAACCTACTGCCCTGGTGTTGCCAGGCTCCCTGCCAGGCCGAGTGGCACAGGCACTCCAGCTTCTTTGCACAGCACAGCTCCTGCAGCAGGTACTCGGGAATAGAGGGAGGGAAAACCCTGACCCCCTCCCATTAACGGCATCATATTTACCAAGAAATACTAACAGCAGAACCCAGGCAGAGTTTGCCTGGGCTGACCCTCCTCTGAGGAGTCTTCTCCCTGGGAGAAGGGAGTGTGAGAGCTCCCATGTGCCACTGTGTGGAGCAGGATTCTGAAGCCACACCCTGCAGGTTTCCAATGCCTTGGCAACCTCTCCCTTTATCCCTGCAGGAGTAGCACCCTTACCTCTATAGGGCTAGTCCTGGACAAAGAGCTGGCGTTGCTTTGATACACCCTCCTACAAAGTGCAACACACAGGCAAGGGCTGGTGTTGGTACAGAGCTTTCTGTTTTATTGAGCAACTGGCAGTGTTTCAGTTTGCCACTGTTAGGGACGTTTGACCTTCCTGCTGCCAGAAAAAAAGCATTTGTTATCTCAGCATCCTGTGGAGGAATACTTGGAGGTGAGGGAGAAAGGCAAGGTTTGATAGTGGAGAAGAAACTTCCAGAGGATGTTGTTTAGTTCTGCAAAAGCACATTGATAAAAATATTTCTGATGCTTAGAGACAGGAGTATTTGAAAACTTTTTAAGAAACTGTGTCCAATTACAGCAGACACCATCTTAGTGAAGACTTTGAACAGAATACCTTGGGAACAAAGGGAGGAGATGTACTCTGCCAGCAGATTCAAACAGGAAAGTTTTAGCCAGGAAGCAGCTCAGCCTTTATCTCTTTTGCACTTTAAAAAATAATTTCTGTGTATTAATCATAAAATGCTCATGCAATTAACACCCTTGGTAGCCTTTACCTCTTTTGTACTTTAAAAATTATTTATTTTCTTGTATTAATCATAAAATTTTCACGAATTTAGTATCCTAAGTATTACAGCCTGGAAACCTAAATATTTCTGTTTTTCAGGCAATGAACCTAAAATACAGCTATGACTTATCTGTGTAAAATTAAATTGAATTTGGAAAATTGCCACAGAAAACATGAAATGATTTTCAAGTTCTGGACATGAGGTCTGTTTTGAAACTTTCATTTATACTGTATTTAGTGACACCTTTTTCCTCCTCTCGTTTTAAGACAAACACTTGTCTTAAGACAAGCAGTCATCAGACAAAGGACACCAGAAGGTTCAAACACACTACAAAATGTGAGCTCTTCCCAAATCTGGGCTTCTTAGACACTTCAGTATGTTAAAAACAGATTAATAACTTTTGCCACCACCTCACTAAAGTAACACTACTGAGAAACTGATCCCTACTAGTTACAAGACTTTTTAATTACTAGTAAATGGCTAATAAACTAAGTTCAAGTTGCATCAAATTCTCCCTCGACAAAACGCAGCTATGTCACATAAATGATCAGAAGCTTATGTTTTTTCATTATTAAACTGCTTTTCTTCAACTTAATACTTTCTCCACCTCAGAAATACAAACCCTATTTAAAAACAACTTCTGTGTCAGGGCCATTTAGTTAGCCTGCACTTGCTATTTTTACTGTTTCTAGGCATTCCCCTACAAACAAGTTTTTCCTGTAAGACTACAAATAGGACTGATAGGCATGTCAAAACAAGCAGAAATTAAAAATATGTCAACATTTGCGTGAGGCATTTGTAGCCCAAGGTCAACCACTGCTCACACACATTTGACAACAGCTCTGGGCTGCTTGGTTTTTGTCTTCAGTCCTTAGTCTGTGTTCAAATCACTCTTGACAAACAAGCTCAGCTCACTCTGTGCAGGCAACTTTCCAGAAGCCTGTCCTTTTCACATGGAAGCATCAGCAATCTGCTGCAGCAATCAGCAAGAGCAGCAAATCTTCTTAAATACTTCTCTATTGACTCCTTATTGTGGACCTCACACGCTCAGAGTCCTGACTGTTCCTAGAGATCCCAGAAGAAAAACAGTTATGGCAATTCTTCCATGCAGCAAGCTCCAACTCAAACTGAAAATTACCTTTGTAATAAAACAGACCATCGAACACGTATAGCCAGATTTTATTTATTTATCCAGAAATCATTTTGCATTTTTACCCATGCTGTCACTAAGAGGCACCTGCTTCATACAAAATCTTGGGTTCAGAGTCTCCAGAACTTGACAGAAGTTTGCTGCTACTACACAGGACCAGCAGAGCACCTTCACTTTTTGGAGCTTCTATGCAGATTGACGTTATTCCCAGATAATCAAAACTTCCATTGTAGAATTATCTCAATTTTATGATTTCAGGAACAAGGATGTTTCCACTGGCTTTTATAACTAAGCAATATAAAGCAGTGTTTTCCCTCTTACAATACTTACACTTCAGTTAGACTATGCAGTCACTCAGGGTCTGGCCTGGATGGACAGACCCCTAACCCACGCGGGAGATCAGCGAGATCTCCGGACTTGGCGATTAAATAATGATGAACAGGCACAATTTGCTGAACCGTAAATGAAAAGGTTTTATTACTGCCAGAACAACAAACTGTCAAAAGTGAACAAGGTACGAGGGGATGCACCAAAAAGGGCCAAGGGCCACATGAACACAACTTATATCAGGTGGGGAAGAGGCGGGATCTGAGGGTAAGGGTCCAATAGGAAAGAGGGATTAGGAATATGTAAAACTTTGCAACACTTTTAAACCAATAACTGAACAGAGAACAAAGAACCTTCTAGAGTTGATCAACATAAGTGTGCAAAGGATGCTGGGAGTGAACCATTTTACTCACCATAACTGCAATGGGTTTTCCCACACCCTCCTGCTTCAACCCCAACAACTTTATTCAACCCCAATGAGACTAATACTATCAACATAGTGATTTCAACTATCTGTTCTCTGAGGCTCTTCTACATTTTTAAAGTCTTTTCATTTCCACAGATTTCCAAGCACAATCCCTATGAAGAGCACAATTCCAACAGTAGGATTTGAAGCAAATTTTTCCCAACAGTCTTCGGGCTTGTCTATGTCCAAAGTGTAAATCTGCAAAAGCACAGTATAACATTAGAGGATTCTTATTCTACAGACTCATAAATATCTGACACATCACAAAATTATCTGCAACTTCAAAAAATTATTCTTAAGCTCTGAAGTCTACCCTTAACTCCACAAGAAACAGGAATACTCTCTGCTTAATTTTTTTTTTGCATAACTGGCATCCGCGTTTGACAGATTTTTCAACATACAGCATAAGGATCAGCAAGGATCTCATATGAACATGATTCCCAGACCATCTCCATGGAAGACTATATAAACAGCCCAGTTACTGGTGTGTCTGGTTTAATATTTAAAAGTGCAAAAATATCTGGGCATGTAAATAAGTATCTTTGAGATTTTCCTCAGTAGGTTGCCGCCTAATTCTTCAATGTAACTTTAAATAAAAATGAATGCACTTTTCCATCTCTGCTGCAAGGTGTTGTTCCATGTTTCAGCAGAGACAAGGCACTGGAGAGCCAGCAGTGAACCAGAGCAAGTGCCAGGCCCTGCCTTGCCACACTGGGCTGGTTCCAGTCCAGTTGCTCTTAGCCAAGTTTGTGCAATTCCCTTCCAAACAAGAACCAGGACACCTGCAATAGCAGCCAGAAGCAAGGCCTGGCTTACCCAGCATGGCAGTTCTCTGCTGTGAGGCAAAACTAAAAGTAAACAAACAAACAAACAAACAAAACCAAACCCCAACCCACAATGTACAGCAAGAGCAAATTTACTGAAAAATATTCCCAAAACCAAAATTTGGTGCAAAAGTCTTGAGAACGGTAAGAGGAAATGTTGAGCAAAATGAGTGAAAGGATTAACAGAGAAGGAGCCCCTAAAACCTCAAACCTTGCACTTCAGCCTTTGAAAAAGTTAAAACAGAAGGTATTTGACTGAAAGAAGTGAAACCTTCCCCAGGAAATCTGCTTCATTTGTCGTTGTAGAGAGAAATCAGGGCTGGGTCCTGGTCAAATAATCAAAAACACTCTTCACAAGCTTCTAAAACATGATGTGATCCACACCCTTAAGAACCTGTCAGCTCCTCAGACACTGGGAACTTGAAACACTGAACTGGCAAATAAACTAAACAGCAGCCAAGTTATTCTTTCAGAAACACAAGGAAAGTAGAAGATGTTATTTTTCTTATTGGCCCATTTCTTGAGAGGAATAAAATTTTACATCATCATGACCCAAATCCTTCTGGATCAGACAAAAATTAAGTGAATCAAGGAAATCTTGGTCCTCAAGCATCTTGCTCAGCTTTCTAAACTCAGTTAAGGACACAATCAGAAATCTTGAACAAGAAGATAAGCATAAAAATGTTTAAGCAGGACTAATATTAAAATAATTCCTCAAAAAGAAGCTACTCTGTGGTACACAGAACAGTTCTGCTCTTGTGACTTTGGCAGTCCACACAATTGTGAATTCTCCAACATTTACACTCATTAGTCTGCATCCTCACTTCTAAAGATCCTTAAAAGTGGTTTCCATTCATGACAAAACTACAGCATAAAGGCTCTCTGACAATTCAAACTGTAAATGATCATGCAGTGGATGTATATTCTTTTCCTCATGCATTTCCAAGCACAGTCACTATGAAAACAGTGGCTGAGTGCCAGACTACATCAAAGAAGAATTCTCTTACTCAGAGATATGTTTAATATCAATTATCTGCATGAGCTCCACCCATTAAAATGCAACATTCTGACCAATGTGCTTTATAAAAAGTTCCACATTACCAGAGATTTAACTGCTCAGACTAGCAATGGTGTTGCTACTTCCAATACACAAACCTCTGCCATCACTTACCTATCAAGACCAGCAATTAATTTTTGAATAGGCTGACTTGTCACTTACTACAAGATTGTGTAACACACTTGTTAAGATTCAGAAAGAACAAGATAACAAGATCCTATCTGCATCCTTTACTGACAAAGCTAATTTCTTTCTTTGTTATTCATAAAAATTTCTAAACGAATGCAACTACAAGACTGACCTGGATTGTTCTCTGCTATAAAGGGAACTCTTTAGAACTGTCAACTAACATAAAATTATAATACTAACATCTGCTATTACGTGTGCCAGACACTGCAAGAGCTGAAAACAGTCAACACCACAGTATTTTGCAGCACACTGAGGTGGATCTAGCAGCAGCTGCTGCTGGCAGTGAGGAGAAAACCCTGTTGTTGAGATCACAGCTTCATGTATGGCACTTCTGTTGGTTACCAACAGACTGAAACTCAGTGCTCCACTGTTTGTGGTCAGGACTGAAGGTCTCCTCAACCAAAAGGTCTGCAAAAGGTACTTAAGAAGACCAAGCTTATTGTCAAAAGACTTTAGGTCTCTTTACAGGAACTGCTTTTCATGGGTAGCTCATGAATTGATGGGGGTTGAAAAACCCTCTGACTTCTTACTAAGAACTGCCACATGGAAAAAGCATGAGTAAGTCCATCAAACCTGGTGTGTCAGGTGAGCCCCTGCGAAAGCCACAGCTGAGTAATATGGGAAGGTTTGGTTGCAATTCATCCCTGCCATGCACAAACTCAGGAGCATGGCCAGGCTAAAGCTACTGAGCCACTTCTTCGTGTCCTCCTTGAACTTCAATGCAGTTGACTTCAAACCGACCATGATGTCATCCTTCTTATCCTGGAATGAAAAGGTCAGTTACCACAAAATCCATCATCAAATGCCACTTCATAAGAAAAATAAAAATGGGCGACTTGCTTAAATTTTCAATGCTTCTTACTAGGAACCCAATTTAAGGGCAGTTGTAGTAGGTCCCCACATTAAAATTTAAACTAGAAGGTTGATCTTAGAGCTGCTTTAGCAGCCAGGAGTTAATACCAATGTTGAAGTTATTTACACAATGCAAAAGCGTAAGAGCACAAAGGGCATTGTACTTCCATCTTTCCACCTGACTTGTAAAACCTTGGCAAACAGCAATAAAACATGGAAGGCCTGGGACTTCCTTGGTGCTGCTTCAGTTCAGCTGAGGGTGAAGAACTGCAAGAGGTTAGTTCTGCTGTTTGACAACAAATTTGTAAATGAAACACACAAACTTGTGTGTTTAAACACAGGTATCTGGGATGTTTCACTGTTACCCTACCTGAAGTGCATAAATGGTGTCGTACACCAGTGTCCACATGACCCCAGCAAAGTACAAGGGCAAACACACAGACCAGTCACATGACCCTCTGACAGCAGCCCAGCCAAGCAGGGTTCCCCAATTAAATGTAAGTCCTAAAAACATGAAGAGAATTAAAAAAAAAAAAAAAGTTACAAGAATGCCAGGAGTAATTAAATACAATTTACTTCAGAGTGTGTCAGATCAGCAGCCTGTTGTATAATACCAACATCTCTATTTTTCTACCACTTATTTTCAGGCAGGTAATAAATATAAATAATTTGACATTAAATACTCTGGACATGCAAGAAAAAATACATATACCACACATTTTTCCCTAATTTGAATTTGACTTCATTAGTGTAGGGAAACACTTGCACAGAACTATTCCAGAATACTCTAACAACAGGTCTGAAGGTAAAATGCTCAGGTGTCAGTGTAACAAAACATGTCAGCATAACTGGCTGCAAAAAAGTACACAGCAGCCAACTATGGTACTTCTAGGCTGAAAATGACAATTTTGGTAAAAAAAACCCCTGAAGACAGCTGGAATGTGAGAGCCAATATACACAGGTATGTTTTAGTAGCTCAACCTAAAAAACAAGCACCATCAGTATCTGTTCAGGAGTTACTTTAGAACCTGAAGACTGTACAGAGGTCTGTATGTAAGAAGGGTTTTGAAATAACACCAAAACTATAGCTTGTTCTCAAATGACAAATATTTATTTCCTCCCTACTCTTCTACCTCCTATCACTCCATCAAAAAAAGGAACTGATTTCTAACAAAAAAAAAAGAAAACCAAACCCAAAAAAACCCCCCAAAGCCACACATTAACTCTGATGCCTGTCATAAATTAAGAAGCTTGTGGCACAACAGAGCTTTGTCTGTAAGGTATTTCTATTTTGATATAAAGTTATAAAGTCAGATTGCTAAAGCTCAAGTACTAATTTGTAAAACATCCCAAAAACTACAGCTGAAATAAAAAAAATTGAAAAAAATCTTTCCATCTCACCCAAAACTAGCTGTGGCCAGTATGTTATTCTCTTCATCAGAGGGTAGGTGATCACAAGGGATAAAGAGGTTGCTCCCAGAACGATACTGTAAGAAGTACCAAGAGGATTATTGTCTGCCAGGCTAAAGATCAGTAGATGTAGTGCAGCATTGCAGGAGCTCGACACAGTACTGACCTAATTATTTTCCTTTCAATTACAATTCCATGATGAATAACCTCCTCCCTCTGACCCCAACACCTTTTCTACTCAGAATCTCTGTGATTAACTCAGGGCCCAGAACCAGACTTTCAAAACCAAAAGATAACTCATACATCACCTGTAGTAATTCAGACACAGAAGCACACAAAGTGCCAGGGTGAGCTGTCCTCCGAGAAAAACCAAGGACTGGAAAGTGGAGACATCTCCAGCTGCCAGGGGCCTGTTTGCTGTCCTTGCAACCTAAACAATGGAAATAATATTACCACCTCATACATCTCTAACTGATGGGCAATTTACAATGTTTGTTTCCTATTTTCTTAAGAGAAATGAAAGGGCCCTAATTTTGTTGTTTAGTTTTGTTTCTCTCTAATGGCATTTTCAGAATCCAGTCCCATTCATGTGGAGTTAATATCTGTGAAAAGACATTTAATCCCAGCTGGGATACAGCAGAGTTTAGAAGTTCTGTCTGGAACAAGAAATCATACAAGGTAAACTGAAGAAACAAACAAGTACCAGAAAAAAGTTAAAATAAATGAATGGTGAGTTACTTGCCAAAGGTGACCAATGCAAAAAAAACTCCAAATGACTGAATTTCACCTCAACATGAGTAAGAACTTCTCTGCACTGAGGGTGGCAGAGCCCTGGAACAGGCTGCCCAGGGAAGTCACGGAGTCTCCCTCTCTGGAGACATTCCAAACCCCACCTGGACGTGTTCCTGTGTCACCTGCTCCAGGTGACCCTGCCTTGGCAGGGGTTGGACTGGATTATCTCCAGAGGTGCCTTTCAACCCTAACAATTCCATGAAATTGTGCATGTTGATGAAAATGGTGTCAAGTCTATTATCAATGAGATTCAAAAGCCAACTTTTTACAGAACATTCTGTACATAAAAAGTATCTTGCCTATGCTTGAATAATGTGAATTTAAATAAACTTTTTTAGCTTGTTCTCTCCCCTGCCATCAGGTTATGTTAACATCAAATACTGATTTTGGAGTTTAAACATGCACTTAAACATACCTGTGACCAATTCCACTGCACAGTGCAACCAGATGTGAGATGTTTCACTTAAAGGAATGTATATTTCCCAAATAATCAGTAACACAAAATCTAAACCCCAAACCACCGTCACCTACACCAGCCAACATCCTGCTGTTGGCCTGGCCTCTATGGCACCTGTGTTGAAGGCAGCCTTTTAAGGTACCCCAAAAAAAGCTGTGAAGGCAATTTTTTAAATTCTCCATCTCACCACATCACATAATGCATAAATTAAATAATTATATAATGCATAAATTAAATAATTATATTGAAATTCCCTCTTACTTATCACATCCCCACATCAAATCTGTTTAGCATACGGAGTTGTTAACACCTTCCAAACTCTAAACCATCCAAAGCTGCCATACACTCCATCCTGATTCCCTGCCCTCCCAACAGCACAAATACAAGTGCCATACTAAGAACCTCACATACTGGATTGGCTCACTATTCTGTTTCTTGCAGGGCCGAAACCCACACTCCAAAACCACAGGAGCAATACAGGAATAAAAAACAAAAAATGGGAGGAGCAAACAGTGACACATCACCAGGATGTTTCCCTCCAAGCCTGCACCTGTGCATGTTTCAAAATCTGACACTGGGCACTGCCTTTTGCTTATTTCCCCCTTCTGAACAAATGGGAGATCACAAATGAAAACATATAATAGAAGGGGATTAGCTCAGGGTTGGGCATGATACTCTGAACAGCCAAAACTAACAATACAAGGAAACACTGCTCCTAAAATTAAGAAAAAAAAAAAGTCATTCTTGGATTGTCACTAGCAAGTGTAGCAAAAAAGTGTTACTTGGTTTGTTCTGTCATATAAAACGAGGTTGAGAAATAAACTTGTTCAAGTATTGCCTACAGCTGACAACAGCATGTATTTTATCTTACACAGAGGTGAGTATTCTAGAAGACTTATTATAGTCCTGGACAGAGAAATGTTCTATGAAATAAAATACTTTCTACTATTTTTGGAGGAAATGTAGACACATTAATTGCATGCATCTCAGACAGAAACATGGAGGAATTCCTGAACCTGGAGCCTGCACTCAGCAAGGAATCACTGGTGATGTTCATGTACTTCAGTGCCTTCAGAATTCTTGGTGCTTGGCTGAGAAAAAACAGCATCCGTTTAGTGGAGCCTCCCTCCCTGGAGATATTCAAAACCCACTCGGATGCGTTCCTGGGTAACCTGCTCTAGGTGAGTTGAACTTGGCAAGGGGATTGAACTAGATCATCTCCTGAGGTCCATTCCAACCCTAAAAATTCTGTTGATTCTGCAGTGATGAAGATGAGTGGGCCTGTGCTTGGTTCACTGAATCACAGAAGGGCTTGGGTTGGAAGAGGACCTTAAAGATCACCTTGTTCCAGCCCTGGTGTTGTGGGCAGGGACACTTTCCACTAGACCAGGTTACTCGCAGCCCCA
>VXAX01002330.1:29472-46044 GCA_013399835.1 Leptocoma aspasia | reverse complement strand
GTTTCAAAATCTGACACTGGGCACTGCCTTTTGCTTATTTCCCCCTTCTGAACAAATGGGAGATCACAAATGAAAACATATAATAGAAGGGGATTAGCTCAGGGTTGGGCATGATACTCTGAACAGCCAAAACTAACAATACAAGGAAACACTGCTCCTAAAATTAAGAAAAAAAAAAAGTCATTCTTGGATTGTCACTAGCAAGTGTAGCAAAAAAGTGTTACTTGGTTTGTTCTGTCATATAAAACGAGGTTGAGAAATAAACTTGTTCAAGTATTGCCTACAGCTGACAACAGCATGTATTTTATCTTACACAGAGGTGAGTATTCTAGAAGACTTATTATAGTCCTGGACAGAGAAATGTTCTATGAAATAAAATACTTTCTACTATTTTTGGAGGAAATGTAGACACATTAATTGCATGCATCTCAGACAGAAACATGGAGGAATTCCTGAACCTGGAGCCTGCACTCAGCAAGGAATCACTGGTGATGTTCATGTACTTCAGTGCCTTCAGAATTCTTGGTGCTTGGCTGAGAAAAAACAGCATCCGTTTAGTGGAGCCTCCCTCCCTGGAGATATTCAAAACCCACTCAGATGCGTTCCTGGGTAACCTGCTCTAGGTGAGTTGAACTTGGCAAGGGGATTGAACTAGATCATCTCCTGAGGTCCATTCCAACCCTAAAAATTCTGTTGATTCTGCAGTGATGAAGATGAGTGGGCCTGTGCTTGGTTCACTGAATCACAGAAGGGCTTGGGTTGGAAGAGGACCTTAAAGATCACCTTGTTCCAGCCCTGGTGTTGTGGGCAGGGACACTTTCCACTAGACCAGGTTACTCGCAGCCCCATCTTGGCCTCAACTTGGCCTTGAACACTTCCAGAAACAGGCCACCTAAAACTTCTCTGGGCAACCTGTTCCAATGCCTCACCATCCTCAGAGTGAAGAATTTCTTCCTAATACCTAATCTAAACCTACTCTTTCGATCTGAAGNAGGTTTCCCCTTGTGGCCTTTGTATGTCTTCTCCTCGCTCGCTCAGTTCTCCTACCGCCTGCGTGAGGGGCTGAAGGGCTGAGGGGGAATGGCTGCAACAGCCGGCGAGTTGCAAAAGCAGCGCGGGCTTGGCTGAGGCCGGGTTTGCGCTCCCCGAGCCAGAGGGGAGGAGGGGAGGGCTTGGGGTGTGCCTTGGGAAACCTCAGCCCCGCGTAAGAACAGCCCGGGTGGCCATAACAAAGCCACCTTCGCCTAGCAACAGGGGAGNACTTGGCCTTGAACACTTCCAGAAACAGGCCACCTAAAACTTCTCTGGGCAACCTGTTCCAATGCCTCACCATCCTCAGAGTGAAGAATTTCTTCCTAATACCTAATCTAAACCTACTCTTTCGATCTGAAGCCATGCCCCCTTGTCCTGTCGCTGCACGCTCGTGTAAGCGGCCTTGCCCCACGGTTCGCTACCTGTCTGTCATAGTCGCGGTCCCACATGTCATTGATGGTGCAGCCGGCCCCTCGCATGAGCACGGCTCCCACGCCGAACAGGGACAGCATGCGCCAGTCCGGGAGGCAGCCGGGCGCGGCCGCCAGCCCGATGCTCCAGGTACACGGCAGGTACAGCAGCCACGCCCCTGCGGGGACACAAAACCCGCGAGCGGGCTCAGCGGGGAACGGGAGGCCACGGGGGGCACGGGGCCCCGACCCGCCCCGCAGCGCTCACCCGTGGGCTGGTGCAGCCGCATCAGCCGCAGGTAGGGCTGCAGCGGGGCCGGCGCGGAGCCCACCATGTCGGCCGCCGAGAAGCTGCGCAGCCCCAGGGGCNGGGAGGGTACCTGGGCATCCCCACCTGAAACAGATTGTGTATTAATCCATTGAACTTCAGGTTTCAGGGGCTTCCCCCACCCCTGATGGATCAAGAATGCGATCATCACACATGAAAATTGAATGCATCAATCAAGTCTTGTTGCTGGGTCCACAGGTGGTGTTACCTGTGCAGAAAAATTCACAGCACCAGAGGTTTATGTCCAAAAAGGAAACAGAGAATTCCTCTGACTTTATTCGAATAAAGGGAGAGGCCACGGGGCATTCCTCTGGTGTCTCTCAAGTTGTTGGAGGATGTAGCTTCCTTTTAATCCTATTTTTCCAGCCACATGACCTTCTTCCTTTCCCCATTGACTTGAGAGGTACAGGCTGCCCCAATCACCTAATAAGTATCCCCTTCTAATATGCACAACACTCCTCCCCACCCCCTTCTTGTATCTCAAAGTCCAGGAATTTAACACAGCCTCAGATGAGCAAGTCTCTGCCAATTAGTAACATTCCTCTGAAATTTATATTTACTCCCGTTGCTTCTTTCACCTGTCAGTATCTAGGTTTTCCTACAGGCAGACTCACAGTTTGTTTGTAAAGACACATTCTTCTCATTCCTTTCATATCTTTCCACTATCTTGTCCTTTCTTTTTCTTTTCCTTATATATTCTCTTAAATTACGTCTTTATACTTTTCTATGATTGTATTTTTATAGATAATAACCAAAACAGCTGCATACCTCCTTTCCATCGTTCTAAACCAAACCTGCTGTGTATAAATACCGATCATACAAGTGTCATTTCACTCTTATCCACCCCAAGGGACCCATTAACAAGTTACCTAACCTTCAGGGTCCTAACATAATAACTTATGAGTTATTGCACAAACCAGAGAGCAGAGGACAGAGCCATAAAACATTTGCTTTGCATGGCATGCTTTCAGTGTCAAAATGTCCTCAGATCTGCTGCTGAAAGATTCCTTGGGGAGTTCATTGTCCCTGTAGAGTATAAATTTTTTTTGCGTTACACACTTCCTTCAGCTTGAATGACTCACACACTGGTAGAAAACAATGGGAACCATTTTGAACTTTAATCTCCCGAGATGCTGACTAGCAGGAGGAAGTGAAGTATTAATGCGGTGGAGAGGGGACTTTAATGTTTTGCCATTGTTTTATTGTTTTAATGAGCAGTACTCCACAGCAGTAAAACAATTTGCTCAGGACCATAAAGGAAAGAGTTGCTCAAGTCTGATGAAGAGTACCTAATAATCTAGGGTCCATTTCAGATTGATAAGGTCATCATGGGCTTTGTTCAGATACAGACAAGTACCTGAGGTGTGTTTGAATAGTGAGCCCTGGCAATGAATCCCCACAGCCTCTCTGCCTGCCATGTGCATATGAACGTGGATGCTCTGATTGTCACCAGGTGGATGTCCTCTATAGACACTGCTTTGGGGTTTTTATATGTGTGATGTGGCAAGGAAACCCTGGACTGTCTGCAGAAAAATTTTAAGGAGATCGTGGAAGTAGAGCAGAAAAGTAAACTTTTACAGTTACTGCCACGGTATTTCTATTCAAAATAAAGTGGCCTGGCCCTTCACTGAAAGATAATCTAGGGAATAGCTAATCTCAGACTAATAAAACCCAGCTGTTTTATTTAGCTGAAGTCTGAGTTGATGGTCAACATACCCCTGACTCTAAGGAGATTATCAGTTTCCTTATTTTCAGGTACACCAAATGATCCTCTGTACCAAAGTGTGATACAACTTACTCCACTTTCCAGGAACTGATTTACAGTAAATCCAGTGTAAGTAGTCTGACCTCCAGACTAAAAAGGGCAAAGGTGAATTGGAATGTGAGATATGATTCTCCCTGTTCTCAAATAAGTGTACACACACATATTCAATCCCCCAAGGTTTACAACATTCACAGAGGAATAAAAGCCCCAGAGGTAAGGGTGGGGCGGGCATTGCTCCTGTGAGGGTGATGTTCATCTCTGTTTCAGACCATAGCTTCCTTGGAGTGCTGGGATCCAGCATCTTTCCCGTTCCCTGCACTTATGTCCCTGTTGCTCTGTTTGTATAGAGCTAACAGTAGCTACGAGCTGGATGAGCAGCACTTTGTAAAGAGAAAGGTGGTTACTGAGCTGTAAATGAAACCTCCCCACCCCACCCTGAAGAACAGGGCTCAGAGAGGAGACACGGTTGGCAGCAGCTGTCATTTGCATGTGCAAACTTCCCAGGGCCCCTCCTGGTAGTTCCTGTGTGCCAGTCACCAGCTCATCTATCGGGTCTGAGTCACCTCGGGTGGAGGGCTTCTGAACTGGCGGGCAAACACAATTGAAACACACCAACCTATGTAGGATTTCTTTCATTTTTGTGTACTTGGGTACTCGTGTTGATAATAAAAAGAAGCACAGGTAGTTATGACCGAAAGGAAAGTAGGGAGTGTCCTGGTATCAGCTTGTCAAAAAGGAGTCTTAAAAAAAGAAATTAAGATTGCCAAAAGTTGGTATAAATCACTTTAATTAAATCTTTAAATACAAAACTCACAAGCATTGGAATGAACAAACATTTTAGAAAAGTTCTAAAAAGAAGCTACCAGGCAAATAATAACTTTGATGTTTTAGTTGCAACTTACATTTTTATAATAATAATAATAATATATTATTAACTTTATGTTGACTGTATGTAAGACTTTCCATTTTACACGCTCTTTACTTCTGTTATGGAACTTAGACAATGTAAACAAACTCAGCCTTCCTCGTTTCTGATCTATGTTATCCCCTGATACATAACCCTTCACAGAATGCATCTGCTCCATGGATGCACACATTCCTTTGACACACTGAACTCAAGTATAACCTTTTAAATGTGCAGGTTTGCATCACAGCTACAAAAGTACATCAGTTTTGAAAGTCCTCTCATTAAAAAAGGTTCCCTGCCCTGCATTAAACCCCATGTAGCTGGTAGCATCTTTTTAAAGCCTAAAAAGAAAAGTACAGTAGTGTGGGGTTGTTCTTCCCTGCTGTGCTCATAAATATATCATAAGGCATTGAGAGTGGTGTGGGTTACATACCTTCAAGAAAAGTAGATGCAAATAAATATATGCAGAAGGCCACAGCTGCTCTCCGGGGCTTTTTTTTGCCCTGGGGACCAGCAGCCTGTGTGCCAAAGGGGCTACTGCTGGCACAGCCAACTGCAACACGGTGTGCATAGGAAAGGCACAGCTGGGAAGAAAAGCCACCACCACCACGGATTTCTGTCCAAAACTGCTGTTTTCCCTGTAGGAAGGATGTCAGCCTGGCTGGGCAGTTCTGTCCCCAGGATGCTCTATAGCAACTGATGTCCCTCTGGTGGTTGAGGGCTGAGTGGTTTCCTCAGCCTCTTTCCTATCCCATTTCTCCACAGACAGAAGAGATCTGAGTGCATTATAATAAAAGCAGAGAAAGCTTGAGAGCTTTACCTGAGCATAGGTTCAGGAAAGTCCTTTCCAGGTGAACTGCCTGCAGGGTGGTGCAGGTTGAGGAGTCACGAGCACTCACTGTGCAGCCCCCTGAGCACAGAGGGTCATTGCCAGGGCCTGGTGGGCTCCTCTCCTTTCCTTGCAGGGAAGAAGTGTGTGATGGCAGAGGTTGACCACCCTACAGGAACAGCCTGCATTTCCTGCATCAACAACTCGCCTTTGGAAAGCACAGAGCCACAGCTCCATCTTGTGATTGAACACTCCTAGCTTGAGAAAAACGTCTGTCATTTCCTCAAATCTGATAGAGGATCTGGTTTCTCTGCAAGGCCTTTGCCCCTGCAAGCATCCTGACCTTGGTTTGCTTTGTGTGTCCACTTTCCACCCCAAGATACCCTCAGCAACCACAACCCCCTCTCAAGGTTCCCCACATGGTGCAAGGTCACAACTGTACAGCTCAAATAAAAACTCTGCTCATCCTTTCTGAAGGCAAGCTTTTGAAGAAACTGCTTTAGGAGCTGTGCTTGCAGAAATGAAAGGGAGAGGGGAGGTTGCAGTACCTGAGTTGGCAGAGCCCCAAGCAGTGTGAGAAGCTCCCTGTGTGGTGTGGAGAAGGGTTCCATGCTCAAGCACAGGCTGGATCAAGAGCAAAACCAGCCCCTGCCTGGTCTTGTTCTAGCTGGATAATTCTCCTGAGATCCTGTACCAGGTAACCCATGGGATCTTATGTCTTCCCCAGCTCACAGTTGTACTCGTGCTGCAACATTTGCATCCCTTACCAGAATTAAATCCCATGCTAGAAATATGAATTTCTAGGATTAGAATTCCCTCATGGCCAAATGCCTTACATTTATCCTTTGTGTGTGTGTTGACCACTTAAATGCAAGCAGTGGCTTTGGCATTTTTGATAACATAAAAGCCGTAGGAGAAGGCTGGAAGGCCAAGCAGGCTGCCAGGACCAAGGGGCTTTTCCATAAGCTCTGGCAGTGTTTCATCATCCAGCATGTGTAGCACATGGCTGTTCAGCTCAATAGACCTGGAGAGGGACAGAGAGACTCTTTGGGCAGCTGTGCTCTGTTTGTTATCGAGCACAAACTGCTCTAGGCCTGAGTGTAAACATTAAATCAGCCCAAAGCCAAACTCAACTTCCCTTGAATGTGTGTGTACACACACGCACACATACATCTGCAGCACTCCCACTGCAAGGACTCCTTCAGAGTGGTAGCACAAGCACATTAAAAAGTACATTTCTTTCTCTTCCACTGAGGTCAACAGCTAAACAGGCTTTGAAAAGTACAAATTTTAATTGCTTTTTCTCCTGAAAATATAAATATTCTTTTATGCCCACAGAGCAGATCCTTTCCCTGTGCATGCATTAACAATGGCAACAAAAAACCCCATCCACATACAAAGCCTGAACACGTAGCTGTAAATCAGGAGCCAGCACTTAGGAAAGCAATATACTTGTGCTTGTGCAAGAACAAAAGACCAAAACAGGACTTTAGCAGCTGGTCCAGAACACTGACACCTGCTAGGATAAACTTCAAAATTATGAAGTTACAAATTATACTTCATATAAATGTCCTTATAATGTAGCAAGCTTTCAGCAGTGTGAGTTTAGGAGACCTGATTTAACAGAAGTCAGATCTTACTGAAAAAACCCCAGATGACTGAATGGTAACCTCTTTTTTCCCCTTGCAAATTGAATAAGGTGAGGTTTTAAAGACCACCTAAGCCTACTCCCAGTCTTTTCCACAGAGACTGGAGGAATTGCCACTTACCTGGAAAGAATATTCTCTTTCCCATGAGGCAGTAAGAGGTATTGATCCACGTGCTTGCTTGATAGGTAACCTGGTAGCTCCAAATGCTGGGTAACATTGTAGAGGTTTAAGGCAAACAGTGTCACATCCCCTTCTCTGTACTTTGGGCTGCAAGGCAAGATTAGGTGATGGTGGGGGTCAGAATAATGTGTGACCGTGCACTGTGCCAAATGGCATTTTGGGGGTGGCTGCAGGCTCAGTTTCCAGGATATTTTGCCCTTTCTGGAGGCTTACTTGAGGCTGTTTGTGCAGTGGAGGTAGACACGGAGCTTCCTCTTGTCGGCTCCTGCCAGGCCGACCTGCAGCACCTTGGTACCCACCAGCTTCTTGTAGAGCAGTGAGAGCCAGTAGTCCTGAGAGGCACAAAAACACATGAAGACATTTGTGTACGTGCCAGGTGCTCCACACAGTGTTTAATCTAACATTCATTTTGAAGCTCATTTCAAGGGGTTTTCCCCCATAATTTTTTGCTTTACCTAGCTTTTCACCACATCTACTTAAATTCACACAAACACCATAGCTAAAAAGGAAGCCCTGCCTGTGAGCAGCTGTGTTTAGAAGGCACCTTAGAGACATTTTCCCCTTCATACACAACTCTCAGAGCTGTCAGGGAGAGATCGCGCTTCGGAAACGCCCTTCTGCAGGGTACAGAGAACCTCGGGGCTGAATGCAGGGGTGGGACCTGCCCTTCCTGCAGGAAAGCTTGTACCTAAGGCACAGGTGCAACACCAGGAGGAAGCTCATAAACTTTAACCCCTCTCATTAACATTGTACTTTTGAACAGGTGTCAGGATTGATTTCTGAACCTGAGTCACAAGTGCATCCTCTGACGCTCTAGGATGATGCCTCAGAGCAGGGCGATGCCCAGTGCAGACTCATTTTTTCCAGGTCTTTCTTGGCTTTCAGAGAGCTTCTCTCAGCTCCTATGTTTGTCTTTGAGGTTTTCTTAGGAGGAAAACTGTTGTGTTTCTCTTCTGACTGACCACAAGCACAGGAAATTACTTTTGCTATCAGCCTTCATGCTCAATCCCTCTGCAAGGAAGTGCAGCCTTCTGACACTGCTGTGCTTCCTCATTCCTGTGCTAACTCCAGCTGATGCACCTGGGTCTGGATTTCGCTGCCTCTGAAGCATTACTGGCTTGGTTAGCATCTGTGCTGCCTGTAGGTGAGGAACAAGGCACACAGATTCAGTCCAAATTAAATCTATTTTAAATGAGGGAATGAAAGGCCCAAAGTCACAAGCCTGATGATGCAGCCTCAGGCATAAGAAGCAGCTGAGCAAGTAGGATGGAAAATCCCTGTATGCTGGGTTTTCTTTCAGGCTGGCTCTATGACCACCTGTGAAAATCACAATTTGAAAGCAGAAAAATGAGAGGAAAGCTAAAAAGGAAGATGCTGTCCTCTCACCCCAATCTAAGTGCTAGTAGTACAAAGAAATGTGCTGTATGTGCAAGAACAATGTATAGTTCATATAGTGAAGTTTCATCACAGCAAAATGTTATTTCCTAATAAATCAAACTGTACTAAATGTATCTTTCAATTTAATTATTCTTCAGCCACCATTTATGCTCATGACCTATAATGCTTGAGTGTTGACTTCATGTTGGCCTGGTTTTCATATGGAATATAATTGATTTTAATCTCTCTTTTCACTTCTGTTTGTAAACTACTCATCACTCAGCTGAGGAGTAGTCAAACCAAAACAGGCCATCCTGAAAAGCCTTGTGAGCTTTTATGTACAAACCAGAGCATTGTGTCCCACAAATCAGTTTCTGCTGTGCTGAAGACTGGCTGCACCCCTGCAGTTGGAGTAAATACCTTGTGTGCATGTATATGTATGTAAATAATACATTAACCCGTAGTGGAACGTATGTGTGGAGATAGCTTTAGGTGCCAAGATACCTGTGACCATCCAGGCAAGGAAAGGTGTTGTTAAAACAGCTGGCTTGTCCCTCCACATCCAGTGTTGCCTGTGCAGAGGTGCATTCGGGGGGTGTTATTTACGTACCGGCAACGGCTCAAAGTTGGCGTCCACCAGGTGATAGGTCCCTGCCCCGAAGAAAACCTGCCTCATTACCACATCAATCCCCTGCCTGGCTGAAAGCCCAAGTTTGTCCAACCACCTGCCAAAAAAATGAGGCAAATGTCACACAGATGAAAATGCTGACCTCAACAGTCCTCTGTTGTCCCTCTCCAAACAGCTCGGGAAGCAGGAAAGCAAAACTTAGTGCATGATGCTGACTTCCTTAAAAGCACACAACTAATTTCAACTCTTGCATTGATTACATTAAAAAATAATTTCAGACCACCTCTTGAAGCCCAGGTTGGTGGGAACAGTTGCTCCATTCCCCTGTTTCTAGGTGGTGCAAACAAGGAGTGGCAGCAGATTCTCCTGAACTGGCCAAGGGTCTTAACGTTGAGAGAAATTATCACACCAACAACAAAGTTCCCTGTCATTATCAGACTTTGACTTGCTGGCCCACCAGGCAGACTCAAAAAGTCATGTCTTTAGGATGTCTATAGGATGGAAAAACCTGCCTGCACTCCCCAGGAAGCCTGAGGAAGCCAGGCTCCTCCTGTAGGGCAGCCCCGTTCAGCTGGCAAAATATGTAATTTCCCCACACCTGGGACACAGTACTCACATAAAGCCAGCAACATAAGTGTTAGACAATCTGGGAGCTCCTCCTCCATAGGCAGAGCTCGTCTCTCCCAGCCACACCTTCTTGTCTGGCACAGTCCGACCAACAATCTGGCCAGTGTGGTGTTAGGGAAGAAGAGAAAGAGACAAGGTTTAATTTTTTGGCTACTGAAATAAACAAAATTTTGTGTTTTAGCCAAAGGCTTACTTAGGATGTTTATATTTAAGGCATAACACCCTGAGATGGGATGTCACAGAAATTTGGATCAAAAGGACTAGAAGTAGATTTACATCCCCACCTGAAAAAAACTTGCTACCCATGTAAAACAGGGCAAACATCACTAAAATCCAGGTCCCATAATTCTTCTTGTGCTGAGTAGTACTATATTCTAAGTTATAATGTTCTAAGTATCTCAAAATACAAAAAAAATTGCATTGAGGGGATGGGATAACCATAAATTACATCCCTGAGTAATTACTATATCAATAAATGAGGATGTTGTAGGTGTGTGATGCAACTGGCACCATGTTTGCTGCATGGCAAACTGTTGGAGCTCATTTATTGTTAGTATCATTAATTTTAATTTTTTTTTTAATATACAATGTCAGCAGAACTCAAGCTTTGAGTTTATTGCTAGCAAGAAATGGTGTTTATTTTGGATTCTCTGCTAACCCCCTGGAAACTGAACATGGGAATGATTGAACATGACAAGGCACCTCCAGGACTTCATATATGGCTGTGGCAAAGGTGTCCAGCACTTCAGGGCTCAAGAAATCACCCCTTGTTGCACTCCGTCCATTCACATAGTAACTGAAAATGGGGGGAAAAAACATAGACAAAATTAGGGAATAATACCACCAGTGGTACAAAACACCACTGAAGTATTCAGTTGATTGGTACATTTATCCACAGCATGATTTTTCTGTCCAGTGCTTTTTAATTTTTTGTTTTCCAAATGTGTAGGTCTGTCACTTGTATTTAAGGGACTTTCAGATATAATTACCTCAATGGAGTCAGGATATCACAGAAATTTCCACCAGCAGAAGTAATAGGTTTGTTTGCATCTATTTATTTAAGAATAAGGAAAACATCACCAAGAGCCAGCTTCTGTAAAACTTCTCTTGTTGAGGAGTCCAACACTCCTATGTGATTACTTGCTTTACTCTATCAAGTTATATCAGATCACAGCATCTGTCCATCTGCTGGAATATTTTGGCCACTTGGAGGGAGCTGGAATGTGGGCATCCCTATGGCATGAAGGTTGCCCTCCACCATGAGCAGAAGAGCTTTTAAGTCTGGTTTGTCCAGATAAATTGGGATCCCTGTGGTTTTTACATTTCATCCTGCTATCACTCAGTCCTACCAAAAACAGCTGAAGCCTTCCAGCCACAAGAGGAAGCTAAAACCTGATAATCCTAAATTAGTAAAGAACACAGCAGGAAGGGGAAAGGACATGTTTCATGCCTTTCTAGCAGCTCAAAATACATAGATAATTCATGTACGTACACATATATATAAAAATAAGTATGTGCATCTTTTCTCACTGTTGTCTGACTGCTGCATGTCATGTCCTGCTTTTGACTCTGGAAAGAAAACTTCCTTCCCATGGAAATGACTTTCAAACATGTGGAGTTCATGGCCCTGGGGCCAGTTTACCCCACTGTCCATGTGAGCACTTTAAACCTACAAATCAAAGTCACTGCACAGGAGCGAAGGGCCAGGTGCCAGTGCTGTTGGCACTGCATGTGGGATCTGAGGGTGTTACCCACACAGAGCCTGAAATGACTCAGAGAATAAACTCAAGGGAGCAGGAGGAGCTGCTGGCACTTCTCCATGGACAAGGGTCAGCCAGATATGCAGGGCTTTTCCTTTATATCAACTAGACATAAACAGAGCAAACAAAATTATCGTCTTGCACGTTGCATTCCCTGTGACAACCCCCCACCGCTGCTTTTGGGTCTCTGCACCAAGTAGACCCTTTGGAGGCTTCAGCATTTCTGTAATGTGCTCCCTCAATTAATCTCTTATTCTGAACAGAGAAATTTTTGGACATGCCCCTGAGAAAGTGTTGAAAGGGGCATTTCACCCCCCTTTTTTCTGTTGAGATTGGTAATTTTGTTCAAATTGACATTTTTTAAAGAAAATGAGGCGGTAATCAGAGTGACAGTGGTATCCAAGTGGTACTTACTGGTGCCATGTGACAGAGTCAATCACCTTCCCTCCCGACTTCAGGAAGCTGCAACCAGAGGGAACGGTGGAGAGCAGAGGGTTGGCAGTACCAGTGATGGATGCACCATGGCCCTCCCACCAGTGCAACGCCATGCACAGCCCTCCCCTCTCCCCAAAGCTGGCAGCACTGATGGCGAATGCTCGGGGGCCAGGCTTGCCATGCCTTTTAAGCAGGCTTTGAGCAGCCTCAGCAGGTTGCTGGGAGGATGAATTTTTGCAACTTTGTGTAACACATGGCTGTTTCTCGGGCTAAAAGCCCTTGTTAGCACAACCCTAGAGCCAGTGCTCAATGTGTGGACCGCTGATGTACTGCCAGCAGCTGAGTATTCAGGCCTTGAACCCAAGCATGCAGGTAAGATTTTAGCTGTTGCCCATCAAGGGGAAAAAAAATAGTTCAACCCCTGCCTGGAAGCTTCCTCATGCCTCCTGCATCCAGGGACAGACCAGCCACAATTGTCCACACCTGCCCCACCCCAGGGAGTGCTGCTGGAACCTCACACCCCTACCTTCTCAGCAGTTTCTGTGTGTGCTTTCGGGGCTGCCCTACATCGGGGCCGTAGAGCTTGGCGTGCTGGTAGAGGGCATAGTTATTCAGCAGTTGACGTAAGTGAATAAAATCTTGCCCCAGCTGGAAGCCATCAATGTGGATGCCAGATTTCTTCCTGAAGCTGTTGGGCTCTGGGGAAGACACATGTACATCAACACCCCACTCTGTTTCTGGGGCACAAAATAGGGCAGTTCCATCCACATGGGAAGCACCAGTCTCCTAAGGCTTCACCTGATCTGGCATGGTGTGGATGAGATATTTGAAGGTGAGCATGAAACCAAAAGCTTGGGCATACAGTGTGCTGCTCTCCAGCACTCTGTCCCAGCCATAAGTGACATCCTGCACCTTGTGGGGCATCGTTCACTTCATCTCAAAGCCCTGGTAGGAGCAGCAAAATCATCTCAATTTGCTCATTCATTTTGTCTTCTTGTAAAATCCCTCTGCAAATTAAGACCTTAATGTCTCTTAATGAAACATCACCTTGCCTTTATGTGCCATCATCCAACACATCCAAAGTTACAATCCCATACCCTCGGGGAGGGTGGCAGCTAGCCTGTTGGCTGGCCTGGCCAACAAGCACTTACCATTCCCAAGCTCCCAGGAGATGTTGTACCTCTGGGAAGCACAATAGTCCAGCAGTGCCTGGGCATTTGAGCTGTCCCACTGCAAGCCACCTTTCCGCAGCAGGGCATTGAGTCCAAAGATCAGGTGAAACCCTGAGCAGTTTGCAAAGCTGTAGAGAATATCCAGGGTATTTTCTGCACAGAGGAGAAAGGAGGGGTGTTTATCTCAAGGTTAGAGCGTGCTAGTTGAGCTCTGGCCAAGCAACAATCTTTACGGCCTGTATTTATTTAGCCTGATGCTGCAGATGTGCCAAACTCTTCCAGCCAGACAGAAGAGGTCAGGCCTCACTACAGAATATCTTGCAAGCTTTGAGAACCTCACAACCCCTGCAGCTGAATACTATTAAATGTGGGATGGCAAACAGTAGAAAAACAGTTCTCTGAATATTTTTCTAAGTGAGTGAAATGTTTCTTTTTCAGTGGTTTCAGCTCCGAACAGCCTACGGCCCCTTTACTGTGGGGCAGAGAATTGCATCCCCCTGTTGAAGTCTTACTTGTAATGGTGGTGTTTTTGTGCTTTTTCCGGTTCTGCTCAGCAAGAATCAGCTTCTCCTGGCTGGGCCATTGGGCCAGCAGCACCTTCTCAACAGCAGCAAATGCAGGCCTTGAGCCACAGGCCTCTGTAGGGCAGAAGAAAATTGATAGGAATTAACTCCTCACCTCTGTAGGGCAGAAGAAGGTTGATAGGAATTAACTCCTCACCTCCACAGCCAGTGAACCCTCATTCTGGTGAGCTGAGAAAGCCTAGGCTGCGATGCTTGAGGAGCAGATAAGCCAAGCTGGCACGCAGTGGTGTGGTAGGGATCATGACCCACCTTGCAGGGGGCAGGAACAGAGCAATGCTTCCCTCACTGCCCATCTCACGCAGGGGAAAGTGGTGACTTCCCCCGCACGGCTCGCTGGCAGGTGCCATAAGACACTTGTCCTTCAAAGGTCATGTTTTTTCTTGGCATGCAAACCAGGAACAAGCCATAACCAGAGAGGAAAGCACGAGCTGGAGTCACAGGAAGTGGCTACTTAGCAAAGTGCTATGAGGGGAAAAGTACCACTTGACTTCAAAACTGAGCATCATGGGTGGTACAGTAATGTAGGATTGCACAATTCTGCTATGTGCCACAGGAATATACAGGATTTTTTTTCATCTGAAACACGTCTTGAAGAGTTTATACATTTTTGCTAGGTTCAAAGAGAAAATACCAAGCTCAAGCAGTTGACAGGGGTCCAGCAGGTTTGCACTTGCTGTGTCAAAGCAGCAGGAGGGCAAGGTAACATCCCCTGCTCAGCTCTCTGGCTTTGGGAGAGAGATTGGACACTCTATTCTCCTCAGTTTATTTCTTCCATCTGTTCCTTAATTTTCATAATGAAGCCACAGCTTCTGAGCTGAACTTGACCACCTCCCAGACAGTGGGGGAGGTCCCAAGATTGCTGCAGGGAGCAGAGGGCAGCAAAGGGAGAGTGTCAGCAGATGCCAGGGAGGATACAAGTCCCCCTACATCCTTTCTCAATTTCCCACAGCTGGCACAGCTCTTCCCAAACCATGCTGAAAGTCCACAGATCTCCTCTCCATGGATGGTAGCAATACTGACCCTGTGGAGGGCCCCCAGTGCTGCTGCTGTGCCAAAGACCTTCCAAAACCCATGATGGTTTCAAGCCTAACATGTTGATGCCCACTTTACCTTGCTGTGCCTGAAATTCACAGAGGATTTTTTCTTCTGAAGTTGAATCCTTGTTGGGATCAAAGATAAGAAAATCTGTCTCTGTGCCACCAAACCTCAGGAAACCTGGGGACAGGGCCGTTGCCAGGGCACGCAGCTTGGAATTGCTGAGGAGGGAACGCAGAGAAACAGAAAACCACTCTATTTATGCAGACTGTGTAGAGGGTAAACATGGCAAGAACTTTGAGGAACATGCTGTGGTAGGTGACCTGGGGCTACCCAGTAGAATTCCTCAGGGAATTCCTGATGGCTTGCTGGGATCTACATCCCAAGCCCTCTGCACTGCACAAGAGGGACACTGATGGCCAAGTGAGCCAGGAGAGGGTCTAATAGGCAACAAGGAGAGAACATGCCTGAGGGAACATGGTCACAGGCAGGGAGCCAAATCCTAGGGGCAAAATAAGGCAAAACTTTAAAACAGTCTTGGTTTTTTTTCATCCTAAACATCCTCCTCCCCTATATTTTTGTTTTGTTTATGCAACACCAACATAAATGGCCTGTGAGAATTTGGCCACAAAACTGACTTTACATCATCAGCTCCAACTTCCATTGGCAACAGCCAAAGCAATTGCCTTTGTACCGAAGGGAGATTAAGAGTCCCTGCTGGGACAGGTGTTAACTTTATCAAATCAGGTGTACAAAACAACATAACTCTGTGGCTTGCTCACATCCCCTGCAGGATGTGCAGCACCAACAGCCAGCCTTCTCTGGGGGAAACCACAAGGCATTGGAGGCCACTGGGCATGTTAGGCGCTATCTGCTCCGTGGTGACAAACAGCAGATTAGAGGCCACCAAGTACTTCCTACTCCTTGTAGTGGCAGGGCTGGCCTCAGGCTGAATCCCAAGGTGTGCAATTGGGGCTGGATGTTGGAGACCGGAGCACTTTCCAGTAAAGCTGATGACTTGAAAACGTGTAAGTGGTGGGGAAGTAGGACTGGAGGATCCACACTTTTTGGAACACTTTCATGGATGCTGATCCACCATCTGCTCCCCTGAGCAGCCTGTTCCAATGCATGACTAGCCTCTCAGTGAAGAGCCTTTTTTTAATATCCAATCTAAAGCCCCCCTGGTGCAACTTGAGGCCGTTTCCTCTCGTCCAGTCACTCTTAGCTGGAAGAGGCTGACCCACACCTCCCTACAACCTCCTTTCCGGTACTTGCGGAGAGCGATAAGGACATCCCGAAGCCTCCGTTTCTCGAGGGCAAACAACCGCAACTCCCTCCGTTTCCTTCTCCTTTTTTTTTTTTCTGCTGGCAAAGCAGCTTCTCTCCCAGGCTTATCCCCGAGCTGAGCTTTCCCTGCATCCACCCAGGCCAGCCGCTCCTTCCCCGCGCACAAACGGGCCGGCGCGGCTCGCACCTGTGGAAGGTACCGCCTTCTGCCCTGGGAGGACGGAATCACTGAACCCCGAAGCGGAGGGGATCCAGCAGCCTCTCCCCGACCCCATTTCTAGCGGTGGGGGACTCCCGGTTCCCCCCAGCTCGCTCCGCAGCGCGTTTGCCGGGATGGCCCGTCCCCCCAAGACCCTTTCTCCTTTGCCCATGGGGCGAGAGGCGGCTCACCTGAGCAAGGCGACATAGCGCGGGTCCCGGGCGAGGCTGGCATCCAGGGTGAGGGAGAGGAAAGCCGGGCTTACCTCCCCTCGGGGGCTTCCCCGGAGCCCCAGCCGTAGCACCGCCACCCGCTGCCCCCCGGCCAGCGCCGGCAGCAGCAGCAGGAGAGGCAGCAGCGGCAGCAGC
>VXAX01002330.1:8460-29420 GCA_013399835.1 Leptocoma aspasia | reverse complement strand
CCGCCGCCGGCACCGGCACCGCCCCGGCGGAGGGCGGGCCCGCAGCTGCAGCGCTCCGCTCCCCGCCGGGAAGAACGGCGCTGGCGTGAGCAGGACCTTCCTCACCCTCTGGAAGAGCTCCAGCAGCATCTTCGAGCCTCAAATCAGCAAGACACCCGAAACCCGGCGTTAGTCAAACGCCTCGACCATTGCAAAATGAACCTGTGTTTCCAGCTGGTTCCTTTCCTGCTCACACCTTCGCAGCCTTGCAGCCGCCTCCTCCAGCATCCCGCCCTGCCCGAGCGGCCCTGGGCATTTCCGTGTACAACCAGCGGGCTGGAAAATGGCTACAGACTGAATGCTGCCTCTCCAGGGCTGGGATGTCGGCCTGGCATCGCGTCCGTGGCCTCCACTGTGGGAAACCGAATCCCAGCAGCGCACAGCCGTGTCAGGCTGATACCTGACTGTTGCAACAGTCCATACTGTTGGAACAAGCGTATGTCCTAATTGCACAGGTATGAAATTTGGAATTGCTGTTACAAAAAAGTTTCAGGCAGGCTCTGGGTCTGCCCCCCGGGTGCTCCCTGCAGAGTCCAGTCTGTACCAAAACTCCTTCTTTGGCAGCAGCTGGCCTTGCTGGGGAGGCCTGTCGGGGGAGAGCCAGCTGCAGCCACGGAGCAGGTATGGCTTAGTGTCATGGAATGGCTTCGGCTGTTCCAAACCCTACACCATGGGCAGGGATGCCTCCCACTAGACCAGCTTGCTCAAAGCCCCATCGAGCTGGGCCTTGAACACTCCCAGGAATGAGGTGTCCACAGCTTCTCTGAGCAACCTTTGCCAGTGCCTCACCACCCTCACAGTAAAGAATTTCTTCCTAACATCGAGTGTAAACCAACCCTCCTTCAGCTTAAGGCCAGTCCTCTCTTGTCCTACCACTCCATGCCCTTGTAAAAAGTTCTTCTCCAGCTCTCTTGTCATCCCTTCATGTACTGGAAGGTGCTCTAAGGTCACCCTGGAGCCTTCTGCTCTCCAGGCTGAACAACCCCAGCTCTCTCAGCCTCTCTTCAAAGGAGAGTTGTTCCAACCCTCTGATCACCTTTGTGGCCTCCTAACAGGTGCACATTCTTCTTGTTTTGGGGGGCCCAGGGCTAGATGCACAGATGGAGTCTGGAGTAGAGGGGGACAGTCACTTCCCTCAACCTACTGCCCGCTCTCCCTTTGATGCAGCCCAGAATACAGTTTGCTTCCTGGGCTGCAAGAATGTTTCTAAATCTCTATACACACTACTGAAACGTTTGCAGAGTTTTTAAACACCTACATTTAACACCACCATTACATTTCCCACCTGCAGCAATTCATCCTGAAGCAACCATATTTCTTAGGAAGCTTGTTTTGAAAACAGCTGTGTGTCACATGTTGGTATAGGGGACAGAGAGAAGGTGACATAGACTCCATTATTCAGAAGGCATAAAAGGTATTTATTAATAGAAATCCACACCTCTTGCAGAGAGTATTGTGGAGCTAAGACCTGATTGGTCTTTACGAAACTTCTGTCACACCATTGGTCAATTGGAACAACACCTACTTGTAAATGTCTTTCACAAACACCAGGTGCAGGGGATAAGATAATAATTGTTTTAATTCTTTCCCTGAACTTTCCCACGATGAGTCTGGGAGAGCTGTTTCTCTCTGTTACCAGAGCCTGTGAGAATACCACAGCTGTCTGCTGGAATAGGCTGCCAATCTGCTACTTTATTTGGGTTCAGTGCTTCCCACACGCACCCAAGTTGGGGCATTAATCTCTGGGTCAAGTGCTCGCCTACCTGGCCCTTCCTGTTCCTGCTTGCTCTACATTTTTGTACTATTAAGTAACTCTCCACCAAAACTAGAAGAACTCGACCAAATTAACTCTGGTTTTGATAAGCACATCCACAGCCCTGCCAAAAAGGAAACATCAGTGACACTTCTGTCTCAGTATCTTAGTCAGGGTAATGCTTCCCATTTTGGGGGTGCAGCACCAATTATATGCCTACGCCCCAGGAAGGGCTGGGGTGACTATCTGCCAGAGGAATAACTCATCTATCAGCTGATGACTGGAGCACCAAACAAACTACCCAGCCCTGAGGGAAAACTAAGGATATAAGAATGTAGTTCAGTGTGTGAAAAATCCTTGCTGCAGATTGCAGAATCTAGCAAAGGCTGTTACCACAGGTGCAGGAAAGCTCAGGAGCTGTCAGGCAAGATGCAGCCTGTGCACAATTTCTTTCTGTTGGAATTCCCTACTTCTGCCTTCATTTCTTCCATGTTCTTCTTTGAGAAGCCGCACTTTGGGTCACTTGCCACTGTGCTGTATTTCTCACAGCAAAGGCACAAGGTGTGTATTTCAAATGGTCAAGGCTATGTTTTGGGATCAGTTGCTGTGTACAGATGTGTGTACATGAAGTCTGGCACATGTTGTGTTTGAGCAGCCTGTGAAACCTTGTAGCTGGAAAACAATGCCTTCCAGCATTAATTTAAGAGCTTGAGGTACTAAATGAGAAGTGGCAGCTTTTGCCTGGGCATTTTTCACATGTTTTTATACACATTTTTCAATTTGCAGAGTAGGGGAGCTCAGTACAGACGTATTTGGACTTAGGGAAATTAGGGCAGAATTTGAGTGATGCCCTGTGTGCTACAAGGGGAGCACTTAAGAACTAGGACTAGGCTTAAGCCCACTTGAGTGTTACTTGAAGCCAGCTCCAAACAAGCAAACCATCCCTCTTCCTCACTCCACACCAAGCCTAGCCCCTGCCTTGTGACATTCAAATGCTTTGGGCTTGCAGCTCCTATCAAACAGTTCTGCTTCTCCCAGTAATGCCATTAGACACCCTGTGATGACTAGGTTTTTATAAGTAGGAAGAACTAAAAATAAAACCTTCCAGGAATTTCAGCTGTCTAACAGCAGCAGCACCATGCTATTGCTAACAAGGGCACCTCTGCTGTTCCTGGGAGAGCACCAATAACTGATACATTTATATCTATATCTGTATATATGTCAGTGCTTCACCTTGTGTATATTAAGGGAAGTCAGAAGGGAAGAGCTGCCTTTGCAAAAGGCAAACAATTCTTGTGACACAGATGTTTGGGCAGATGAACAGAGCTGACCTGTGTCAGAATACTGCTCTCTTTCTGTATAAGAAGCTTCAGGAAGATGAAACTAAGGCTGAGATGATGCCAAGAAAGCATGGAAACTGTAAAAACAGAGATGCCTATCAGAGTGGTTTTGTGAGCTACCCTTCCTCCATGCCCCAGGCCTGCAGCCAGAGCTTGTCCTGACAGCACACAGCTCTCTGTACTCCCTGCTGGTTTTATTTCTGAACCCAGCTGGTTATGGGAGTCTGAGATGGCAGACACTGTTTATTCAGAGATGGAAACGACACCTTGGGTCAAGATTTTAGCAGTTCTCTTTGATATGCACACAGAGATGAAATGAAGCTTTAAAAGGAAGACAAAGTGAGAGCTTGGCAGGACTAACTCATGTGGAAACAGCTTTCCAGAACACAGCAACACAATAGGTCTCATTCACACAATGAAAATTAACATTTCACCCTAAGCCTGAATCTCTTACCAGTCCTTCCAGAGAGACAGTTTTCAGTAAGTTATTGTGAGGGTTTTACTTCAAAACTGGGTGGAAACACTAATTTGTGTAGTGGTTTTGGTTCACTAATTTTAGAATTTCTCAATTTTGAAATTTTTTTAATTAATGCACTACTGAGTGTGGGGAGTTTAGTTCTGGTCAATCACTAGTGCACTTTCTTTTTGTTGTGAGATAGGATTAGGAGAAAGGTAAAGCAGGCTCAAAACTTTAAGAAAGTATAAAGAAAGTTTTATTAAGAATAACTAAAAGAAAGAAAAAGTAAGAATTAAAACAAACTCTTCAGAACACTTTTCCTCCCCCTACAACCTTCTCTTTCTCACTGACAATGTAAAGAAATAAAACTTAAAATTTTCAGTCAAGTCACCACCTATGAAATAGTCTTTCTTACACTCACTTAGGGAGAGAAGTCCTTCTTGTTAATGGTTTGGAGACTTCTCCACAAGAGAAAAAAACAGTTCTCTTGTGGCTGTTAATGTTCTCACAAACACAGCTGCCTGGGGGAAAAATCTGTAATCGTGAAATCTCTCTCATTTCCACAACCTTCCCAGAGCTGTGTTTATGGGCCATGTCAGCTTTGGGGCTACTGTTTTAGAGATGAGCTGTTCAAAAGAGCAAAGGTTCTCATTATCCGTCTCAAAAGATCATCTTCATTTCTGGGAACAGAGATCTTTTTCTTCGTTCCTGGGGGCACAGCATCTCATGCTCTCTTCTCTCTTTTTCTGTTTAAGCTTTTCATGGGATCACAGCTACTTTAACATTTGCTTACTTCAGCCTGGAGACCCTTGCTCAAATTTGAACCTTTCATCCCTGCAATAGTTTCATGTGTTATAGGGGAAAAGTCATTTCTCCATAGCTCACAAGAGGATTTTAGCTCTAAAATTAAGGCATCTTCTCATCTTTCCTATCTGGGTCTTAAATACATGTACTGCCTTGCCTGATAAGCTTGATTTCAGGAAAGTAAGACAAGCTACATATAGCAAAGTTTCAGTGTGAATTAGTGCAGCTTCATTTCACTTCTGATGCTCTCTAAGGTCACAGAGAAAATCTTAGGGGAATTGCACTCATCCATCAAGGCAGAGCACAGCCTGTGTAAAGGGAACAGCAGAGACAACAAATGCCAACCTCTTTTTCTTTCCAGACCAGCTTTATGCAGATTTAAAACCACTCTCTTGTTTCAAACTAAAAGCTTTTCCTACCACTTTCACAGGAGCTCTGGCATTTGTAGGAAATACTTGACTTTCTTCCTAAATGTGTATCTCATCAAAACCTGATCTTGCAGCAGTGCTGGGTGTTATGGTCATGTATAGCGTGAGGGAACATTTAGCAAGTGGCAGGAATGATATTTTCCTGCTGTTCCCCTCTGCTATATAATTACATAAAATGTACACTTTAATTAGCATGCAAGTACAAACATCATCCAAAGAATTGTGACAGAGGTTCATTAACTATTCTGTAATAAATGTAGCAATTAATGGATTATTTCCATAACATCTGTTATTGCAGTAACTCAGTACTCAGAGTGAATAATTTTATAGTAACTTCCTGGGGTTCTTTTCCCCCCCAGATCCACACAAAACTGTACCAAACCTTGGAAGAGCACCATCAAGTACCAACAAACCTCTAAAGTAGCTGTGTTTTCTCGTGTGGGTACTACATCACCTGCTTAGATATGCATTCATGGTTCTGCTGGAGTGAGCATCATCTGCCTTTTGAATGTAACACAAGTAAACTAATAGAGAATTTAATATTATCTCTCATTTGGTCAAAAATATATCTTAATTAAAAGGGCAAGGCATTAAGAGACAGACTTACATATAGCTTCAAGTCATGGCAAATATTGCTTCTGCTCTTGAGGACCAACTTCACATTTTTTCATGTTTCCAAATCCAATTGTGCCTTAGGCAATTAAATATCAGTAACAGGATTCCCCTGTGTACCAGTGGAAATGAATCACACTGCCTCTAAAAAGTGCTGGTTTTAAATTCCTGACCTGGTTTAATACTGAATGCAGTCAAGTACTGAATTTATCCAAACCATGTAAGCCACTGTGAAGTATCACAAGTATGGGTTTAGAGGCATGTTTATGCGAAATAAAGGCTTATAAAGAATTTATTCAATTGCTACTTATGATTTCTCTAATGCAACAACAAAATGAGCAGTAGAATATTAGCATTTTCATCAGTTTTCACCATAACCACTTTCTACCAAGCATTCAACATCTAACATCCCCACTGGATTTAAAAACATTTCTGTTTATTTCTACAATTCCAGCATAATTAACCTGACTGTCAAGCCCCCAGTTTACCTAAGGTTTATCTTACTTTTCCTTTACTGAGAAGAGACCAAATTTTACACAGAAATGCCATATTTAGGCTACCATAGTTCAAAACCACCTTCAGGCCCTCATGAGAGCACACCTGAACACTGCATCCAGATGTGGGGTTCTCAGCATGAGAAAGCCATGGACCCTGTTGGAACAGGTTCAGAGGAGGCCATGGAGATGCTCAGAGGGCTGGAGCACCTCTCCTACAGGCTGAGAGAGCTAGGGCTGTTCAGCATGGAGAAGGCTCCAGGTGTTAGAACAAATGAGGGAGAGAGACCTTTAGAGAGGCAGATAGTGATAGGACAAGAGGGAATGGCTTTAAACTGAAAGAAGAGATATTTAGATTGGATATTAGGAAGAAATTCCTTACTCTGAGGGTGATGAAGTGCTGGCACTGGGTGCCCAAGGAAGCTGTGGCTGCCCCATGCCTAGTTCAAGGCCAGGCTGGGTGAGGCTTTCAACAACCTGGTCAGGTGGAAGTGTCCCTGCCCATGGCAGAGGGTTTGGAATGAGATGATCTTTAAGGTTTCTTCCAACCCAAACCAGTCTATGATTCTGTAGTTTAACACATCAGGCTGCCCCATCAGCTTTCAAGTCTGTCTTAATGTGCAGGCCACTGTCACGTACTACACACCAGCTTTGAAGTTTACTGTGTCACAACTGAGGAAGGCTCAGGCATCCCCAAAACTACTTTAATGAAGCCTAACTTTTTGCTGGAGCAAATTGGGTTCAGGTGCCTTTAAAAGTCCTGACTAGGGTGACTGACACATGCCCCTGCACTCTCAGAACTTCTCAAATGTCAGTTCTTTAAGACTTCATCTTTATCTAATCTTCACATTTAAACAAGAAATTAAATAACTTAAAAAAAAGTAAACCTTCTGTTTGGAAGCCTGCTTCAGAGGCATCCTGAAAGAATTATCTCAGGAAATTCCCAGAGGCTGAATATGAATTTGATATCTGCATTCTTTTAAAAAGGCTTAAACTGGGCATAATCTATGACCTCTTGCACAACTCTGGGACAACTTCTTCGTTATGAATTGCAGCTCCTTCCATTAGCTACACTTAGAGAACAAAGAATCCTGCAAGCAGGCATGTCAGGGTAGCTCACTCAAGTGCACATGTCCTAAAGGGAATATCCAAAAATATTATTTAAGTCAGCTGTGAGCATAAGCTCCCAGCAGAACTACACACGAGGCAGTCAGTCCAATTCCCAAAGCACTCCTAGGGCTATGTCTAAAACCAGGAATGAAGATGATTCTGTCCTATTGCTCAAGAAGTTCATAATCCAAACCTTCAAATGAAGTCAACTTTCCAGGAAACTTTCTGAATTCAGAACTCACTCAAAATTGTGGTATACAAAAGACATTAAATATTTATTAAATTACAGTAGCTTTAAACAGGAGAGTTAAGATCTTTAAAATACCCAAATTTTGCATTAATGACTTCATGACAATCAGTGGGTCCCTGGGATATCTGCTGGCACTTTCAAGAGTTCTTCGACTTCTTCTTGTAAAGCCTCAGCTTTTTCACTCAGCAGCATCTACAACAAGAAAAAACAAAGAAACAAAAATTAGAAAACAAAGGCAAGCATTAGCTATACTCTTAGACAGATTAAAACACCAATGTTTCTTTCCAAACTTGCACCTGGGTCTGTAAAAGCCTTCTGCTGCTGCTCCCAGGACTGCAGCAGCTTTGCCTCAAAGGACCAGCCTTTTTTTGCTGATTAGTGTACACCCATAAAGAAAGCAGTCACACAAAAATTCATACAGCACACAGATGGTTTTCTGTATTCTGCCATTGCATAATACATCAAATTTACAGAACATGAACAGTTTTGTCTGGAACTGTTAAGGAACATTTTTAACCTTAGACATTTATTTTCCACGTTGCAAGAAACACTTTTAAGTTGTGCCTACTGAGCTGACAACTTCTTCCTTTACTTGCAATTTCTTACTACAGCATTTTAGACCAGACATACAGGACTCCTGATATCAGCAGTTGTTCAATCCATTGCCCTGAACTGTTTGTTGCTGGCATGGAGAAGAACAGGACCCCATGCAAACACTCTTCTAACTTCCCAGTTAGAGAAAACTCCATGAATTTAGTATCTGAGCATGACTAGGGTAGATTGCTAGATTTGTCATTGATGTAGATAAGGAATCTGCATATATCCCTTTCTTTTGGCTCCCACAGCACCAAACTAAAAAAGCAGCAAGAAGCCTACAACAACATTATCTGAACATGACCTTTTAAGTGTACAACCCCAAAGCTGGTATGTTTACTTCATGAGAATGTGCAAACAGAAACTTTTTAATTGACTGCCTTATTTTTATGCCAACCACCCAGCCTTTTATTCTGGACATTCCCTTCACCAAGAGCTTGCTCTTTTAGTAGAATCAAACATGAAGCCAATTCCATATTGCAACAGCAGATGATGGATGGAGATAGAGAGAATACCATCCCTTGATAAAGTACTTCCTGCATTTTTTGTTTAGACACAACTCAGTGTTTGTTACAGAACCTGCATATCCAAAATGGAAAATACAGGAAAGACTAACAGGGCATGACAAAAGCAACCTAAACAGGTGAGGTTAACCCTGCACCTTGTTGGTTTCCATTTCTACAACCCTACAAATCCTTTCTTTTGTCACAACTACCACTAGAACTTCTGTAAGGTTAAGTCCTGAGATATTGGCAGAACTGAGCATTTCAAGTATCAGACAAGCTGTCAAGCATTTTTGCCCTTTGCTTCCCCTCTGAAAAGCAGCACCACTTGGCACTATCCTGTACACAACAAAGTGTTCTTAGTACAGATCAGCATTTGGATCACAAACATCCACTAATACCTTTACTAGTAAACTGAATCCTTCCCTTTTCATGTCGTTCAAACATCCACTTTTGACACACTGGAGTTCTGAAGCAGGTTTTTATAGCTTTGTTTCTAACTCACCTTTGCAGATGAAACGATTTGCTTGGCTTGACGTCGTGACAAGTGCTCAATCATCCTCACCAGAGTTTCTGGATTTGCATTAGCCAAGTGTGCTAAAGTTTTGTACCCTGCATTGTAAAGCTGTTTTGCTCGTGCCTGAAAGTACGAAATTGTGTTAGATTATCAGAACAGGAAATAGGAATTACTGGTAAGTGCCAATCTCTGCACCAATCTCAAACATTTCATTCTGCATATCAATCCAATTCTCTTTTTCTAACATGAATACTCACTGAGAATCTTTATAGCCCAAAAGCACAGCTTTACCACTAAGATTTACCACCCTAGCAATCTTACCCAGCTCTTAGGAATCCATTTGCCTTTATTTTCTCTAAGCCTAGATGATACCAATGCTGCTGTCTTCTCTTGTTGCCATGTTTTCTGCATTCACTGTCACTGACAGGAATGACAGTCCCTGTCATTCTTTGGAGGTGTCTCTCTTGTTCAGCTTCTCAGATTAAAACCTCACTGCCACTAAATTCAATGGTTTCCTGACAAACTGATTCTACAATATGCTGGACAGGCAAGTTAAATAATTTTGGAAAGAGTAGAACTTTTGGACTGAGGTCCCAAAAGAGCTTTTATTTTAATAGGAGTCCTTGATTCAGAGACTGGTTAAATTTCTTATTTAAAATACATACTGTCCCAACATGAATTTGCATATTTCTGTAAGGATCTTCTAACTTAAATATGTAAATTCTTATTCCTCCTTACTCTCATGAACTGAAGAATCCTTACCACAAAAGAAACCTGGACTCTGTTTTCCAGCTGAGTACACAGCTAAATTATTGCCCAAATACAGTATTTTCATAGTTGCTGTGGCAGAAGCCAGAAGAAAACCACTGGCCCCAGCTCCCATTTCCTAAACAGATCACTTTTCCTCCAACCTCCAGACTGTTGTGGAATATCTGCATTATGCTGAATTCCCAGTAACTAATTAGTTTGGTTTTCCAGATATACTTGAAAGGCACAGTAACATTTAGCACACAAGTTAACATTGAAAATTTCATCGAGCCAGGTTTACTGACCTCTAAAACCCCTGCAACCTCCATCAGAGGGATGAGTTCTGTCTTAACACAGTATGTCAACTGCTTGGTAAGCTCTGTCAGCAAGGCTTTATAAACCCAGAATTCTTCCAATTCCTGCAGAGACAAAGACTGCTAAAAATCAGCTCCAAAATTCTGTATTTGGGAAATATGACTGACAGAACTCTGCTAAGGCAGCAAGCATATATTTGGCTTTTAGATGGAGGAAGCACTATTATTTCTAGTCATCCTTTCAGAGAGTTGCAGAGGTGTGTTCAGCATTCTTCAGCTGAACATCCCAAAGCTGGGGCAATTCTGAAGGATAAGCAATGCATTATTTCAATTATTTCTCCAACAGCACTGGCAGTGATCAATGCCCTGTACCATTTGTATATTTTCACAGTCTCAGTGCATAAAGCTTGCTTTAACTATCAGAAATGTCATTGTATAAACATGCTTCGCTCAACAGAAAAAATAACATAGGAAAAGTGAAGAAACATTTTTGCACAGGAAAGGTGAAATACCACACCTGTATTCAGTTCTAAAGTAAGAGAACAAAAGTCCAGATTTTGCAAAACCAAGCCACAAAGAATTGATTTACATTCTTTTAACACAGTACCTCACAGAAACGTAGAAGGCAGGATGCAAAGGAGGCAGCAGAATTGAGGAGATTCTGCACATATCCCCGGGACAAGTTAAATTTCTCTGAAACACTCCATATATTGGTCTCTTTCAGTAGGGCATAAAGGACAAATGTCAGGTAGAACCTGTTCACCACAGCATTGTCCACGTTCTAGGAACAAGACAAGCTAGAATTCAGAGCCAGTATCACACTGCAGATGTTCTGTTAGTCCTACAAGGCAAATCTTTTCATCTCTACTCCCTTCACAGCTTTGAAATAGTTCTATATTACACATAAAGACATTAAAATATCAAGAAAACCAACCAATGAGATTAAAAGAGCTTTAATAATCAGAACAGCAATAAACAACATCAGCAGAAAAATAATCTGGAATTTGCAAATAATCAAATGAAGTGATTAAACTGTCATCTTAGGTATGAGAAATCTCCAACCTACCTTTCTGATGGCTTGACCAGAAGCCTTTTTTGTAATAAAGCTTTCAGATACTCCCACAATATCTGCTACTTTTTGCTCTGCTGCACTTAGCTGGTTGAACTAAAATAAAATTTTATAAAGGATTTTCAGATATTTAGTTCTCTTAATCTTACAGAAAACACAAGTGCATTATTTACAGTGCAACAATGTTTTTCAATATCTCTATAGAATCAGTAGAGTAGTACTACAGTCACCAGTCACAGGCAGCTCTGAAGCTTCTTTGCCTACTTGTCTGAATAATCTGTAACTGTCCATCTCTGAATGCCTCATTTTAACAGAATTAAAGAGATTTTAGTGCTGCCCCAGTAAAAAAAAATAGCATATTTGCCATCAGATTGTCACCCCACTTCATGTCCTACGTGTACAAACCCCGTGCAAATTTAACACACAGGATTACTGAATGCCCCAATGTATGTTTGCAATTTCTCACCTGTCTCAAGTATATCATCCAATCTGGGCTGCAGGTAGAAGTCATATCATAGGGAGCTGACAAATACAGGAGATGAAGATTGCTCTCGAGAACCAGTCCCTCCAAACCCTTCTTCAATTCTCTGTACAGAAGATTGCAGTATGCCAAGTCTATTGAGCCTAGAATAAGCACACAGGGTAGGAATAAGCACAATTATAAACAGGCACACTGAGTTAAATGAAGTACATTTTAACATAGAATCAGTATCGTCTTTACCTCCCACAAAAGCTTGTTATGCTATCTGAACTGGAGAGAAATATCTGTAAGCTGAATTATTGTTCTAACCTAACATGAGTAGTGAAGCAAAGCTGAGGAGAGGCAGTCACCTATTTCCATGTATGTTCATTCTGTGTGGTTTTGGAGTGCTTGTGAAATGTCTTGGCTTTACTGAAATCCTGCAATGATTTTGTAGATTGAAGGAACCCTTCAGACTCATCCTATTTCAATTACATTCCATACCCCAAAATCTTTATGATACAACAGGAGAACAGAACTTCCTGGTACATATATTTTTATTACAATTGGTCTACATGTCATATGCTCCCTTTCCCTCTTAAGCTTTCCAAGAAATCCTTCTGTTTACAATAACCTGTTCATAACAATTAATTGTAAAACAAAGTCCTGAGCCACTTTGATTACAACCACTAAATCAAATATTTAAGTGATTTTTTAGGGGTACAGTTCTAGTTTTGTTCTCAGTATGATCGATATTATCACACTTTATTGCCATTGCATTCAGTCACGTACTACTTCACTCCCATTTTCAGTCCACTACATCATGTAGTAAAACTCTTTCTCAACAACTTATTTTTCATTGCAGTTTAATAATAAGAATAAAAAAAGCCTTACTCTTATATGTAGCTTTACCCAAGGGTGTGATTGTCAGTGTAGATTTGGAATTGTGGTCCTTCTCAGACATTCTTCCTTTTAGGAGTCTTTTTTCTATCAGATTTTCCAGCCCATCTGTAATTATCTCTGAGAGGCTCTTCTCTTTAGACAGCAGCTGCTGCTGAACACCCAGCAATGTACAGCACATAAAATTGTCCACTTCTTCATGGGTAACTGCTATCTGCACCAGTTTGGGAAGTGATTAGCATATTTAAAGTTATAATTTCACATGTTTAATAAGACACAGGAAAAAATTACTGAATAGAGAAAGAGCTTGTGTTTCTGTAGAAATACATCCCAACAAATAGAATGAGAGATTCTTGGTGGTGGATCTGATGGACTGCTCTGCATCTGTTCTATTATTCTAGCTACTGCATCATGTTAACTTGTTTCCACTGTTTCTATTTGTATTTTGAATCAAGTATCAGAAATAGAAATATTAATATTCTATTGTATAATAAGGTAGATATAATTTTTGGTTTTACACAAGAGGTGATGGTTGTGTTATATGATTATTTATTGAGTGAAATGAAAAGATCTAATCAGATAAGGACAAAAATTTGATTAGAGCTGTCCTGAACTTGCAAGCCCGAGTGTTTAAGCAGTCTGTCTTTTTCTACAGAATCAACAGGTGACATTGTCTTGGCATTGCCATGCACTTAAGTTACTCACAGAGAAGAGTTAACTTATACCTTCAGTCCAACCAAAGACAACAACAGGCTCTGCATTCCCTTGGTCAACTCCAGCAGAAGATTGCTGTAGCAATTCTCCAAAGGACTGTGAACTAAATCCTGAACCTAAAAGGGGCAAGGAATATATTAGTACAGAGGAAAATTCATGCATTAATTTTACACTTCCAAAAAACCAAACTTGATATGCACGATTCAGCTTATAAAGAAAATAAGGGTAAACATGGAAAGTTTACAGATCCCATGTGAAAACAAGCCACATAAAGGTAGTTTAAAGGTATTATTGCATAAGTCAAACACTTACAGCTTTAAGGGGTGAACAAAAATTAAGCTAGGCAGCTTGGCTCCTCCTGTTTATTCCACCATCTTAACCCAGCAATTTAAATTACCAACAGCTTTGTAAAAATTACCAAGTGTTTGTCTTTCTCTTGCACTATGAGAATACTTTCTCCAGCACTGTCAATACCAGCTCGACCAGCTCTGCCAATCATTTGTTTGTACTGGTTCTTCTTCAGGAAGTCATTGCCAACATAAGGAGCTCTGAGAATCACCCTGCAAAGAAGTCTTGAATAAGTTATGCTTTATATTCAAATTACTAAAGCAGTAATAAAATGTTACAAATTCAAATTCATTCTTTATATGTGCCCCTTACCTCATAACTAATAAAAATCAAATGCACCTCTTTGGACAGATGTATAAAACAATTGTAAAGCATTAAAGTACTTAAGGTGTATTAAATGTGCACGCTGAAGTGGATTCTTAGCAAACAATCTTTGGTCACACAGAGTACAGCAGCCCTATCATCAGAACTTGTACATGAAAAGATAATACATTTTTGTGTTAAAACATGTTCCAACTGTAATTCCAACCTTAGAAATAGTTTATTGTACCATTTAAACACTGTTCTTAGGAGAGTATTTAAAACCACTGTTCTCTTAAGTAACAGTACTAAAAACATTAAAACGTTTTTCAATTTATTAAAACTTCCTTAATCCATTTACATAAGTGCTCTTCAGCGATATACTCTGAGGTACTTCCTACTGATTCACATTTCCCACATAAATACTGCAGTCTTGTGTCCCAAGCTGAACACAACATCCCTTACATTTCCAATTTGCTGGTAAAAGCACAAACACATTTTAAACCGGACAGAGATTTACAACTTATGAGAGCTTTTTTCTTTTTTTTACAAAACAAAAAACTCAATGCAAAAATTAAATGTTTTGGCCACTAACCTTCTAGCTGGTAGGTTGACTCCAGCAGCTAGAGTGGCTGTGCAAGCAAGCAGACACAGGACACCTGAAGAATAAGCTTCCTCTATGCTTTTTCTTTCATCATTTGTAAGGCCACTGTGGTGATAGGCAATACCAAAAGGGATTGTTTGCTTCAAAATAGGACAGACAGTTCCATTGCCAATACTCTTTAGACTCTTGATGAGATCTTGTTTTTCTTTCTCCCTGTGAGCTCTAAATTCTCTTGGAGGAGGAAAAGCATTTCTTTAGACTTTGACCAATCATCAACTAAAAAGAAAATAAAAAACAAGAGACATGCTTACTGTCTACTCCTGTTCATCATCCATTCCTCTAACATCTAAGTTGGAGAAATAGGTTCTATTGCAACTAAATCAGCCTCCTGTGTACTGCTGTTTCAAAGTTACTGGAAATAACTTTCTTGTTTGGAAACACAGGAACAGAAGGGATCAAATACTGACTCCTTTAGATTTTACAACTCAGATTTCCAAAGCAGGTATGGAACAGAGATATTCAACTGACTACCAAAGTACATGACCTAATACCAGGATATAGAGAAAAACGTTTGTTTTCTAAGCTTCCAGAAACCAGTGACAAAGGGACACAAAGTTAGATTAATTTAGTATGTTTTTCCTTCTTCTCTTAGTGTTTGCTCCCTGACAATCATCTTGTTCAACTGTTTTGGTATAAAAGTAAGAACTTTTAAAAAACCTTTTATTAAATAAGCCCTTTGTAGTTTGCTATCACTTATGCAGTTAGCAACTTTATATAATTCCATGTTCAAAGCATTTACTTCTAATCACCAGGGAAAGACACTTGCAAACTAGATGACAATAAACCCTAAGTTGCAAGCAATTATTTCACATATAATTTAAAAAAAAGACAGAAACTTACTTCTTGAGGTACTTGCACACCATTGAAGCCACATTTTCACAATTCTTTTTAGTGGGACAAAAGATTAGGCAGGAATATTTAGGAATAACTTCAGTAACCAGTGCAATGATGTGGTCAGGATCTGCTTTCTCCAGATTACTAGAATACTGGAATAAGCACAGATTGACAAATATTTAAACCTAGGAATTAAGTCATAACCTAAATATTCAATACTTGTTCACAATCACTGCTTGAATACTCCCATTGGATTTAATGTGATGTAATTCCAAGAAGTTGTAGGATAAACCTTTCTCCCAATCCTCACTTGAAAGACATCTAACTTGAGGGATACATGGATATGCAAATCAAATTCTTTGCTCTTCCCCTTAATACTTCATTTTCTTTTTGCAATACTGGCAGTCTACCATTAGACAGATATTCCTTTGTAAAGGTTGAAATGAAACCCTACAAGGCAGTAGGAAGTTGGCAAAACCCCCAAAAGATATCTTCTTTCAGTTTTGTCTGAGAGGGATCAACTGTTGAGAAAATCTATCCCCAAACATAAAATGTTAAGTATCTGGAATACTCAAACACACGACTCTTCACATGTCAAAATACTGAAGAAACCTCTGCCTTGAGGAGTCAAAAAGAAATGCAAATCAAGTTAAGCATTCAGTATTTTAAGGCTTTTTTTCCCTTCCCAACGCCTACCACTTCTTTCTCATGTGTACTACAGATGTAACTACAAATGCGTAAGTAATTTCTCTAGTGAAAGGTCTGTAAGCAAACCAGTGTAAAATAATGCATTTCACAACAGCTCAAAGAAGCTATAAGCACTTTGTTTTTACCTTGAAATTAAGGAGACGTGAAAAAGCAAAGCCATTTTCTGTTTTGCTGTCAACTGCATAAATGGTGTCTCGTATTTTTATGTATTCCTTTAATTCTACCTAGCAAGACAGAAGCCACAAAGAGAAACTTCAGTTACATTACTCAGTTTTCTCTAAAGCTATTGCTGATGTACAGCTAGAGCTTCTCCCTAAGCATCATATGTCATATACACACTTGCACATAAGCACACGCTTTAGAATTTTTAAGAGAACTTAATTGTTTTAATTATTTGCCTTGATAAAGAATCATAATGAAGAATGCCAAAATTGTATCCCATTAACTATTTGTAAACCATGCTGTCCTGACAGCATACACAAACCAGCAGTACATATTCTAGTTACACCAAATGGACTGCAATGATTCATCACAGTAGCTGTGACTGAGGAATTGCTTAAGTTAAAATGAAACAAATGCCTTAGCACAGCACTATAAGGGCTATTACACTGTATATTTGTGTAATTAAAACTTCATTGTTTTAATTATTTGCCTTGATAAAGCATACACAAACCAGCAGTACATATTCTAGTTACACCAAATGGACTGCAATGATTCATCACAGTAGCTGTGACTGAGGAATTGCTTAAGTTAAAATGAAACAAATGCCTTAGCACAGCACTATAAGGGCTATTGCATGTGTGTATTTAGAAGTGCATAGTGCTATTTATTGCATTGTTAGCAATTAAAGAGCAATAGCAGGCCTTATATTATACTGTGCAATTAAGCACAAAAGCTGTGATGCAATCCTAAACAGATTTACTATGATTTTAAAGGCAATTATCTTCTTTACTAGCTCCTGGTATCTTGTATACAGACCGGTCTAAAATTATTGGTGTAGTACTCTGCTTGCAGGAACTTCTGCAGGTCTCCAACATTATTTAATGTTGCACTCATGCCAATGATCTGTGTCGTTTCTGTAAAACAGAAGTGGACATGAATTTATTGTCACATTACCAGTTTTTAACACTTCTGTTCAGTATTTAAGTCATGGGACTCCATCATTGATCTTTTCAAAATGCCAAAGTAGCAGGTTTGAAGGGAAAGGCCACTACTAAAGCAATACTAACTAACTAAGAAATAATACTAAATTACAAAATACTAACTGAGACTTAAATGTAAAAAAAGAAGCATTTAATTGGATGCCTAAAGGGCTCCCACAAAGAAATGAAAGACATTTGACAATACTCAGGATTTCACAGAGAAGCATCAAAACAGCTATAGAAACACCCAAATATCATTAGAGGGTCAATTAACACTTAAATGAATAAATGCTGTTAATACATGGAGTCGTGCCATGTTTTTCAAAAGCAGCCAAAACAGCACAAATCCACAAAGTGAGTGTGACTTCTCTCAGAGAGGCCACAACTCCAAAACATTAGTGACATTAACTGTAGCCACGACTTACTACTGGTGTAAAGAATTTTTGCCAGAGTCATTTCCAGTACTGCTCCACGACTTCCCTCCCCAAGCATATGCAGCTGTGGACAGATGGGAAAAAGAAAAGGCAAGAATGCTTCTGAGTTGAGAGTATTTCTAAAAAAACCCTCCAAAATATATAGACCTAAAGAAATACTACACAGAACTGTTTCTGTTGGACTTCCTAAAGATATCCCAGGTGTAAATTTGGACTGTTAAGTGTGTAACCTCACTTAAAAAGCATTTAAGAACCACAGAAAAACAGACTCATGGGCAAATGTAAACAACAAGATTTATCTTCCAATTAAATAGCCCACAACTGACATAAACTGTTAACACCTGACAATAAACAGTCAGTGTGGAGATCTTTGTATTCACCAGTCTGAGGCAGTTTTAAACAAAATGTGGTTTAAGCAACACTCAAAGTAAAAACATTCCCAGAAGCTGCCAGCTTCTAGAAAAACCAGAAGTTAGGTGCTTCAGCTGCCCTCTCTTTGGAAGCTACAGTGCTTAAGTATGGTCAGTGAGCCTGAAGAATTCCATGAATTAAAATCCCTGTTAGATGTTAAACACGTTATTCAACCCCACAATCAACCCTTGGTAGGGCAACTCAGACCCACCACTGTAACAGCAATTCTCACAGCCAAATGTTACTTGGTATTTTCCTTTTTTGTCAATGTTTCACTGGGTCATTAATACCAGATACAAAGTTGAATGGTTTCACATCTAAGAGTTAAGTTCTAGGCCTCATAAAGTACATTCCAGACAACTAAAATTCTTTATGCTTTTTTGCAACCCATTCTAAATGATGAGTAGTTATGCAGGAATTCACTATCAACTACTACCACAGTAGATCTCTCAATATAAATCTATTACTCTGAAACAGCAATAAATGCTTCATTAAAAAAAAAACTTTCAGAATACAGAATTATGTGCCAATTCAGAACACAGAAAATAAAAGTAAGTTTCATGATGAACACTCAAAGCAAAACCAAGTGGGCAAAGAACTGCTCCTTCCTAAATAATTGCTTATTAGAATCCTAAAAGAACTTGCATCTGATAAATCTGAGTACATCTTGTGGCCTACCTCATCTACCACAACCAGGCCAAGGTCACTGATCCTTTCTGTTTCAATTAAGGAGTTCACCAGAGCATGTCCTTTTTCTATAGTAGCAATATAAAGAGATTTTTTTACTCTTCTTTTGATTGGTGGAAATCTTCCTTTACTTCCTGCATATTCTTCAACCAGGAAACCCAATTCTATCCCAAAACTCGATAAACCCCTAACCTATAAAAGAAAAATCAATAAGAGAACAAATTCATGCTTATTTTGGATTTCAGGGCTGTCTCAACAACTCAACAGAAAACCAAGCCACGCCACAATCAACTGCTTGAATTAGTGAAACATATTAGCTATTCCAGCTACAAAACTGAAGTGTCTACACATATTATTAAGCTGGGTTTCATCTGTTCTCTAAAACTAACTTTCCCTTTATACCAAAAAACGTTTTATTTCAAGGTCACTTCTTTAGCAAGTTGGGCAGCACAGCTCTTAGGCTGCAGAATTAACAAAACATCCCAAAATGCCATTATTTCAAAATTCAGCACCCTTTACTTCATAACTCAGCATCTTCACCTCATGACTTGTGTCTGTTCCATTGCAAAATTACTGACCCTCAGAGCAGCATTTAGGAGAGCTCACTCACTTCCCACTGTACATTCACAAAAACCTTGCTGAAAACCAGGCAAGTGAGCAAGTACACAAAGGGTATCAGGAAAGACTTATATCAAACAAAGCAGTACCAGAAATACTGTGTCCAGACCTTTTCTTGGACAATGGCAACGTATGGCAGGACCATCAGAACATCCTTCTGCCTGCAGAGTAATTCCTGGAGAATTATTATTTCAGCTACAAGAGTTTTTCCACCACCGGTTGGCAAGGAGTATATCAAGTTCTTCCTTTGCTGTAGGGATTCTAACGTCAAGCAATCATGCTGCCACTCTGCAAAATGAAAAGGGAACTGTCAGCAACCCCAGGGGCATGTTAGCTGATACCAAAATGCCTGTGTTTCATTCAGAACACTCTGAGCTCAGTGTTTGAGAGCTTTTCCTTGAAAAAGCACTCAAAGCCTTTAGTGGGGTGACTTCCAAAGTGTTCTGTAATCCAGATGGACACCATTCACCCATTCCATCCATCCAAAACACCAAAATAAGCATAACAAAACACTTCCTAAAACAGGACAACTGCTTTCCAACATGGTTTACATTAAGCATTACCTTAAATGTTTTTACAGTATAATGGGTGAAATAGATAATACTCCACTAGCAGTTCTTTTTTTTTCCAACAGACCATTGGTTACAGTACCATAAAGTGTTTCAATCCCTCGAAGTTGTCTGAATAAATCTTTAACCTTGCTAGGTAATCCATAAAAAGGGCCTATATCAACAGAAGAAGATTCAATAGCTTTCCTAGCCACAAAAATCTCTTCAGATAGAACAGCTTCTTTGAGCTGCTTGGTCTTGGAGACCTGCAGAGTCTGGGCTCTGGCATTTCCAGTCATGGCACTTTTCAGGTGATCTTTGAGACTCTCAGTTTTAAATAAAACACACTTGGAGTGTGAGGAAGAGTCAGTAGGTCTGTTCCTGTGTTCAGCACCAGCATAAAAAGACAAGGGGTCCCTGATATTGTCCGAGGAAGAATTCACGTATCCATCCCTCCCTTTTGAGACCGGAGATGTTCTAGAAGCAGAAGGAACTTCACCCATTTTTTCAAAATACAGAAGTTGTGATGATGGCAAGTCATCTAAAATAGACTCAGTTAATTCTTGATGGCCATCAGCTGGGTTGCTGTCACACATTTGGCAAACACCCTCTTTGTCACTTTTAAGGACAGCCACATTTTCTGAAGCAGAAACGTTATCTTGCTCTTTCTGGTGAACTCCTGACTGAAGGTTTCCAAGTACCATCTCTCCAGCTGCTTTCACATCCATGTTTTTATCCTGCAGGTATTTGTGTTCAATATCATCCACCTGAGCCATCAGTGAATCGTTTCCATAAAAGCTGTCATAGTCACCAAACATATCCTCCTCGCTATCGTTACTGCACTGCAAAAGCGAAACAGGAGTTACTCACACCCTGAGGCAGAGAAGGCAGAATAACTCGCAGGGCACAAGCATCAGAGCCAAGTCACCTAAGTCTGCCCCAACTTAACACAAAAGCATCTTGTCTGATGTCGTCTGTGAGGAAAACCCAGCTCGGGTTCTGAAGGAACGCCTCGACTCAGTGACACAGATAACCTACAAGTAGGAGGGTACGTGCGCAGAGATGACAGACATCAGTTTTTTCAAACCTAAAGCCAAACGGCAGCATACCCTCTCATACAAAGTACAGCCCTTGCCGACACACGCCACCCTCCCACACGGA